>DWJH01000525.1:0-10363 GCA_018248735.1 Tagiades litigiosa | reverse complement strand
TCATGAGCTGCAGTTGTCACTTAACATCAGGTGAACTGCACGCTCGTTTGCTACTCTTTACTGAATAAAAAAAATGAAAGGCGAAGCGGGTAAAGGCTGAATAAAAAAAAATTAATTTAATGTATTTGTAAGTATAAGTATTAGAGGTAAAGGTAAGACCGTATTAGAGGCTTTGGGGTATTCATGTTAGTTTTTGTTAGCCCTATCTGCGTGTAAAGTGAGCGAGCCGTGCGTGACTGTCCGAGATGGCAATGTAGATTGCTCGCGGCGCTCGGTGTTCGGGAACGCGATTCTTGTTTATGCTTCTAATGTCCAGTCATAAGATGATAACATAAACACTGGTTACACTTCAACTAGGAATTTTATAAGCAATGTCCTGATGAGATGTTAATTGTAAACGGTTAGAAATAGATCAAGCAATTCTTGACAGTTATGCTGTGAACACGAGACAAAATGCTTAGGTTTCAGGTAATTAACTTAGGTCTTACGACGAAGTGTAGCGCCTAATGAATAGACTTGATGTCTATTTATTTTTTGAAGCTGTTTTGTAGAACAATACCGATAAAAACTAAAGATAGTGAAAATGAGGAATGTCCTGAGGATAATTCGTTACGTGCTGTTTCTAAATCAATACAGGTATTCCATTTTCCTAAAATCTCCTAATACCCAATGTATCTAAATATTTCTCTGGGTGTCGTTTTTATTATCACTGTATGTTCAGTATCTAAATGCGGTGCGATTAAGTGTGGCCCTTAAATTTATTGCAGCGCCAGCAATTGAAAGCAATCTACTCATAAATATGTCAGCGGAATTACGGGTATGACACCTACGGTAGAGCTTTAACGTGGAGTTTATCGACATCGATAGTTGGCGGCGGTCCAGCTGGCCACCCAAGTGTGCGGAAGCGGAAGGGCTTTAATCGATTGATACTCGTATTATTGCGTTCGTTTCTTAGGTGTCTTGTTACTTTAATACTGATAGTAGCAACGAACGTGGAGAAATATCGATATGATACGGAGTCAGTATTACTTTGTGATTTAAAAGTCCTTATTTAAAGGTAATTCCGAATGTTATCGAATATTTCTATTAATCTCGGCTTAAATTGTTATTGTTAAATAACTACCCTTGTTTTAATGTAAAAATTTCAAACTTAAAAAGCTTTAATGCTTAAATAAACAAACAAACTTAGCTGTATTGTTTCCGATTTTATTAGTTAAAATCTAGGAATATAATAAGATAAGAACTGCTTCTGACTTCGTTCGTCTGTGTACTACAATAATTGGATTTAATCGCAATCCTTCACGCGGACTTTCATGCAAAATAATTTCGATTGAAAAAAATAGATTTATAAACTCATACAGAATGTAGGTTGTGGTCATGCCGTGTAATCATGCCGTTGAACATAATCATAACTCTTCATGTCGTTATGTAATTAAAGTGACTGTTACGTGTTGGGTTACTGATGTTTTTATTTCGGTACTCCACTTACTCGTAGTACGAATGTAATTTGGGTGATGACTTTTTAAGATTAAATAATTCATTCTTTTCCGGTACCTAATTCTTCACGTGGCTTGCGCTTTTAGCTGATGTAATTTTTAATTTCTAATTACATTTCTTTGTAATTATTTTCACTTTACTATCGAGCCGCGATTTCTTCGTGTTTTTAGTTATTGCGAAAGTATTATAACAGATGATGATGATTTAGTTTTTTGTACTAAATGTGTAATGTTTAATTTATAGAAACTAACCTTTTTCGCTAGTTGCTATTTCTAAAAGCAAACAGAGACTTGCTTGTAAACAAGATCATAAATGAAGGTCATTCTTTGCTGAATTTACTAATAAGGTATTAAAATAATAAATAGTAAAGTAATAGTCACTAATTTACAATCAGTTTTACTTTTTATTTTTGCCAACATTACGGATTTTTACTAAACAGCGACTAATGTTCTTAGGTTTAACTTTATATGTGAGTTAATGCGCTCAATTCTTGTTAAACACCTAATACAATTGTTGTTTGTGTGTTAATGCGTCATCCGTTCATACTAATTCGTATGTAAAACTTAAGTGTTTTAAACTCGGGCATCCGTTTTCATTGTTTTCGACGTCCGATGTACGGTCAGAAGACGTTTTTTTAAAAAGATAAAGTTATAAAACACTTGAAAATATGAGAAAAAATTATATTATGAATGAAACCAGCTATAAAAATTGTATACTTGTCTGTTTAATACTCTTCAATATCAGTGGAAATGAATACCCGTTCATAACTCTGCAGCAACAAACAGAATTTTACTAGAATATATAATAATATATGTATGATACTATGATATGCCGAATAATGAGCATGGGCTAAGTTGGCACTCGTAAGAGCTACTTACTTTAATTGCAATCATAGCCAGAGTTGGTTTTAATAAGGGGCTAGTAAGAGCTTTTAGTAGATTAGTTATTTGGTAGCGTTCATGCATTCTTGGTGAGTGTTAACACCGAGAAAGGAGTTACTGTGCCAAAGTCTACATCAATTTCGAGATCTCTTGATTGCTGAAATTTGACCTATTCCAGTCGGAGCTAAAATTTAGTTATTACTGAAATTAATCAACAGATTCATCTTAAATGCTTTGTCAGACTGTACTGGTCAGTGTTAAATTGATTTAATGGACCACATTAATCCAAGTGGCGGTGAGATGGTGGACAGTACCGTGCTAATAAACAAAGCGACCGTTACAATTAATGCAATTGTTTCTTGCAGCGTTAGGAACAACAACTTGGCTAAATATTAGGTCATTACGCACTTGTTTCAATGACGTCTGATTGTTTCCTTTTAATATTATAAACAATAACTTTGCAAAATGTCATCATTGCTTACTTGTTTGTAATCATCAACAGAAAACTTTATGGCTGGCTTGTACCTGAAACGAATTTTTGTTATTGGATTAAATATACCTTTCTATGTATTAAAAGGGCTATACTTTTTCTAGATAATACATTAAGAGACAAACATGAGTCATTGTTTAATAGATTAAATGGAACACATTAATCTATGTGCCACTTTGACTTGTGGTGTTCTCCGCGCTTACTGATAATATTAACTTCAATTGCTACTACTGTTTCCTAACTCATTCAAACATTATTGGAATTTTATTTCATTTTAACATTTCAAGAAAAAAAAATCTAGAGTACCTACTCTACGTCTATGGGTTGCTACGATACTGCTTCGGAGAGTATATTGTTTCGAAGACTTGTAAAGATGACATGTTAAATCGTTAATGTTTTATCTAATCAACGTAATAAAATCAAAGAAAGGACTTCGTAATAACCTTAATAATATAGACCTATTATATATACATATACGTTTCTAAAGGGTGAAAGCTAGTATGTTCATAATTTTATGAAACAAGCACTGAGGCTTGTCGGTATTTATTTACTGCAGTCTGAATTTTATATCTGTAAATCGTTTAAATAACTCAGATATCTTGGCAAAGTCGGATAATCTAGTAGGAATAGAATTACACAATTGCCAACGTTTCAGAGGTTTGTGGCTACACAATCCGTGCCTCTATCAAATTTATTGGCTGAGATGTCATTGCACGAGGTGACTTGTTTTTACTTGGTCCGAGGCGACCACAGCGGTTACATTGTAACTGTAGCCCGACAATCCGACTTTAATCAAATATTTCGATTACTACTTTTTTAGTATACAAGTCTATGCCTATTTCCGCTGTCTTGCAAGTTGCGTTGTATTTTTTATTTGTCTGTAGGTAATACGAGTAGTATATATGTGACCAAGTTGTGATTATTTCGCTTGAAATTGTTTTTAGGATTTTGGCGCTAACTGCATTGTGACGCCTAGAGCGATCGCTGCATTGCTTTACTAGTGAAATCTGTTCAATGTGTTATTTGTATCTTCCGGTACTATTGGAAAAGATTACATACCAAAGATAATAAAAACAAAAGACATAAAATGATTAAGGTGTCTGTGCTTAGATGGTTGTGACAAAGTCTAAGGTTTACCCATTGGATTCCGATCAGACTTTTTATTTTAAAGTTAAATGTTTCTATTTGTTTATGCGTTGCCCACAAAATAGTTTATTCTTATGCAGAGGACTGTATAAGCTGTTTATTATATATGAATATGTTCTTGTTTCTAGATGGGGCGCCAAGTGCCGTCGCCGGCGCAGCAGTCGGTGTCCCTTCGCCCTGGGAGCCCTTCTACTGCGTGCTGCAGCAGGATCGACGAACCCTCACTGCGTACACTAGTGAGGAACTCGCTGTAAGTAATTAATATACGAAGTTGTACCTTCTCATATACGAAGCTAACTGGAGTCATCTGTCATCATCAGGACGATGAGAAATTATTAAATGAGGGATGAAATTAACTTTCCCCGCCAAAAAGGCGATGCTTATATGCATATATCATATTTAGCAAAGGACATTACTCATCTTGGAATGCATTCCATCGAACATCTTTTCCTGTTCCTATGTTTAAAAAAACGATACTAGAATGTTCAGTTGCAATTGGATTTTAATATTTGTTTATATTTTTATGGTTTTTCTTCGAAAGTCTTCCTTCCGAAGGTTTTGTGGTCACTTGTTGTTTCCAAAAGGGTGTGCACAATGAGTCAACGATACGGATAACGGTAAAATATATATATAAATAATTATAATGTACGTAATATCGTATTTGTTGCGTTAGCCTTATAAGGTGTAATATTGTGGTGAGCTTTAAATCTTTCGGTTATAGGGACTGTTATTATAAGTTATGATATTACGACTTTAATAAAGCGTGTTATCTGTAATGATATCGACATTTAGATAACATAAGTTATGATGGGCAACATAGCTCGTTGTGGACGGAACTATTTATGTTATCAGATATTTTCTAACAGAAAGTGTTAATAAATGCTATTGTTTGCTAACCACGGTGGTATAATCTAGATAGCCTTTTGAGGTACGTACCGTTCCTTGTTTGGTGTTTCTTGAGTTGTTGTGGCCCGGTTTGATGACTTTATGTGGATATAGCCAAGTATATAGTGAAAATTGAGATATATTTTTAATGTTAAAACATAGTGAAACCCTTATTCCTTTAATCTTGTAGAACAGATAAGATATACGCTGATTTTTCTAACTCCAAAGTGACTTACCTTCCATTCTCTAAAGAAGTATAAATTCAATTATAATAATTAACTCTAATCACACACTATACAACAGAGTCGTGTAAATAATTAATTTAAAACAAGTGAAGTTTATTTTAAATTTGTCATAATTATGTAGTTTTTCTAATTACTAATACTATGGCCATTAATGTCCTATAATTATAGGTAAGTATTAATAAATTACTTCACGTATGTTTTTATTGCTTAGTAATCGAGCGGACAAGAACCGGACGCTGTTAATTAGAAATCAACAGAGCATTACTGTTTACTGCCACTATTTCGCATAATCCTTGCCTTTAAAGGTTCCTACGATACAAAAAAATATCCGCACCATCCTGTAAAAAACAAAAGAAATCCTGTACAAAACATTATACATCTTTAAATCATATGCAATAGGTTCTTTCACAATTTTCGGAGTAGACGTTAAAGAAATGTAACTGGCAATTTACAACAGAATCAGCGCTTTTAAATGTAATCTTTGGACGTATCTATATAAAATATCATCTATATAAATATTTTGCGGTATATTCCTTCAATCTTCAAAGTTGTAATCGACAAGAACTTTTGGTTTTTATAACATTTTTACCTCATAACACTAAGCTTCTTATTAATTTTCGTCTTTGTATATTTATTTCGTATTATTTTGTGATTTAAATAATCTGCGAACGTATAAGTAACAAAATGAGTGAAAGTGAACTTGAAATGCGTATGTTCTACCAGAATTGCACAGCTCTTTACTTCTGATTATCGTCATTACGATAATTGTCCTCGCGTGAAAATGATTGCTTACGTCATTAATATTTGCTATGCTATTTTTTAACCTTTACTCTTACATAACATTATATTTTCCTTCAACGTTAAAGCTAGTACTATTATAATAGCTTCTAAAATTGTTGCTTACGTATTTATTTATTTAAGCTTTATAGACCAATATATAAAAATGTTTGGTGCAAATGGTGAGCTTAATCTAAATTGCATTTACTACCACCTAACCATCGACAAAGCAGAAACATACGAATAGCGCTTCACAATAAGTATGTTCTTATGTATAGTAAATATGTATAAGTATAGTTAATGCATATATGAATAACTTTACGCAAACATCATCAATGAGAAGAGAGAAAGTGTACTTAAAATGCGTGTAGGTTTATACTCGTATGTTGCACAGCGCTTTTTATATTGATTATCGTCATTACAGTCGTGTTCTGGTGAAACAGATTGGTTTGCGTCACGTTTCATTTCAACTTTGCTCGAAGTTTAAAGATTAAAAGAAAAGTTGATGATTTTTGCTTGATGGCTAAATAATTATAAACTTGGATTTAACGACTACATAAACGTAATGATGTTTTAGACTTTGACGATCCAATACGTGTAAGAACTGTCTGTACAACTTGGCAACCATTTTAAACGGGGGTAAGGTATTTCAGTTTCAACTCCTTTAAATCATTAATTGCTTGGCGGCCGATTAAAAATTTCTTAAAAGATATATTTAAGAATTTATTGACATTTTAACATGACATCTTTTAAAAATATTAAAGAATATGCTATTACTTGTTCTAAAATGCATAAGCAACTGACAATTAATCAGTTATCTGCTGACTTTTGACTTATCAGTGTCAATTAAATGGACAATTTAAGGCTATTACAGAAAAATACAGGTCCGCTTAATACCTATATATCAAACCGGGTTCTAGCTAATAACGACCATGTTTTTTGCGAGAGGTACGATAACGGTTTTCTGTGATTGCTTTAACACATATTACTAATAAGTTACTGGTTTTATTAAATAACTGTGCGCTCAATATAACGATTCACTAATAATGACGTGGGCCCGTTTTGTGCCCTGATTCTTGATATTATTTTATTGTTATTATGTAACATTGTTTTTATAAATATCTAATGTTTTTCGTACTTCAACACTTGGACGTTGACTGGCGAAAATATCACGATTTTTTTCTTACTTTGCTTTAATTTATTTAACTGTTTGTACAGAGTAGGAGGTACCTGTAAGGAATTTAAATTTGACAACACATAGGTGATATATAAGAAATAAATATACAATCTGAACTATAATATTTATTTGAAACAAGTCATATTTATTAAATTTTAACTTCATAGGTTCAGCAGATTTTGAGATTTCGTGTTTAATCAGTGAGTGATCTTTCGTGTGTATAGATATTAATTAAATTAATGCTTACACACTCATACCCCCGCATTAGGTTTCCCTGTGTCGCGGGTGGCACGGACAACATACAACACACCACAACACCCAACACCGGAAAATAAACATGTATCTGTCAAACAAATATACACTTCGCCGGGAATCGAACCCGGGACCCTTGGTTCGTCAGGGTGAGTTACAACCATCAGAGCCATCGGGTCTAGATTAAAATGGAGATTTTTATGAGCTCCACATGTTCACTAAAATCAGGTCAACTCCATTCTCGTTTGCTGAATTAATGTCAATAAAAATATTAAACTGAAAAAGTTATAACTGCGAATTTACGATCGTCTTTCTTTCGAGTGTGTCAATATTAATACCGATGGTTAGGCTTTTAATATCAACAAGGCACTTAGTTATTTTAACCTTCCTCGGTTCCTCATACACAGTATACACTTAAGGCCCTCGGGTCAGATTGACCTAAAAGTAAAAAAAAGTCCTATTTTAAACGTAATAAATATTATGATAATTTTTCAACGCTAATGAGTAGTGAATACATAATAAATAATTATCGTGAAATCTTTTAAAATTATTGAATAATTGAGACTTTTAGGAACTAAGTTTCCGTTTTGGGTTAATATGACCCGAAGAACTAGGGGGGTTAAGAAAGACCCGGTATGTGGCGCTGCTGTCGGCATATCACCTAAAGGTTTTCCGGGCAGGACGACGTCTGCCGAGACTGCTAGTAAAACAATAAAATGATACATCAGAAAATTTTATAGACAATCTAGTAAGAGCTATTGTGTGCACAGCTATTATTGATATCTTAAGTGTTACGTCAAATAATAAACATTTTTTCAGACTTGGAGAATGGACGTCTTAGGTGGAATACAATCGGATATAATGAAAGCTCAGAACCTATATGAAAAGGTAACATTGGCTAAAAATAGCGACTGGTCGGCTCTGGATCCTGCCACTATAGCCATAGTCCTCAAACCAGATTTAGTACAGGAGTACAAATATTCGAAAAATGATATATCACTATGTGGTACGTAAAAAGTCATAATATGTTTTCAATGCCAACATTTTTTCAAAAACCTTTACAACATGTAAGATATAACAGAAATCTGAGAACATATTGATCGGAATGATTTTACCACTAATAGTAAGATCGCAGTAGAAGATAATACAATCTTTTATAAAGGCTTTTCCAATTTGAGAACTAAGGTTGGAAACTACGCGAGTAGGTGCTTAAACTGGTATATTAATTATTGTAGATAACTGCAATACAATTTAAGATATTTTACTTAAAATAAAATAATACGAAAACCATGCAATTAGCTATTGAAAAGTAAGAACATTTTGTAAAATGATTTTGTTATAACAATAAGCAATACACATTTATGATTTCTCTTTTTCACTATAAATCTACAGAATAATAGAACAGATAAAGAACAGAATATTTTGTTTTCTGTTGTATTATTGTAATAGTAATGTGAAGAAATCAAACTAAAAAAGAAATTCGGTAAAGAGTAACAAACGAGCGTGCATTTCACCTGATATTAAGTGACAACTGCAGCCCATGACAGCTGTAACCCACCTCGAACAGGACTACTGTCCTAAGAAAGGCAGGTCACAGCTGCGTGGCTACTCCTGAGGACTAAGTGGTCGCCTCAAATATCCTGGGTATGCGGGCACCCACACCCTTCACACTGAAACTCAACTTAAAAAAGTTGCTTCACAGCAGAAATAGGTGTGGTGGTGGTACTGACCCCATCGAGTCGGGATAGACTGTACCACCACTAAATATTTAATAGATAAATGTTTATTTAATAGGTGTTGGGTGTTGTGGTGTATTGTTTGTGTAGTCCGTGCCTCCCGCGACACAAGTAAATCCAATACGGGTGTAAGAGTGTGTAAGCGTAAGAGTTTATAATTTAAAAGGGCTTTAATATAAAATAAAATAAATATAGTAAATTCCATGCTATGTCTTCATGGATTTCATAATAATTCTCTAACAATTTAATCTAATAGAGTGTAGATTGTAGTGTTGCCAATCAAAGGCACGCTCTCTAAGTAAGTTGAGTTAAAACAGAAGCCGAGACGCCTTAAATCACGAAGCACTCACGCGTAAAGTGACTGCAAAGAGCCTTGCCTTTTTATTGATTTATTTCATACAATTTATCGAAATTGCATGAAACTTTTACTTCCATTTACGTGAAAATCGAAATAAGCGTCGATTTTGTGAGGTCAATTTATTATTTATTACTAAATACCATATTGTAACTACCTTTGAACTTTAAAAGATATATTTAATTTAAAGTTAATTTATAAAAAATTAATACCAGATGGATTCGTAGTAAACAATATTTTTTTAATATTTTTACAGCTCTATGAAGTCTACTCGTCCGTACTTGGTTAGAGAAATAGATCATGGTCTTGCGATCTATTATGGTACATTCCATTAACTTTCTTTTAAGTTAAATATTTCTATGCAACATAGAGTTTTATAATAATGCTTGGATATGTTTGAAAAAATTCTACCACGCAAACATCTGACAACATTAAAACACATGAACTCAAAAAACAAAACAGAAAAAACTAGCAGACCTCACAACCCTTAAAAAATGGATACAACAATCGAACAAGCACTTTACCAACAAATTAATTCTTTAATTACCTTAACTTATTCTTTTTATTCAATAAATAGCGTGCAGTTCACCTGATGTTAAGTGATAACTGCAGCTCAAGACAACTGTTACCCACCTCAAATAGGACGATTGTCCTAAGAAAGGCAGGTCACAGCTACGTTGCTACTCATGAGGACTAAGTTGGTCGCCTCCAATATCCTGGTTATACCAAGTTGCTTCAATATCTTTTATTACTTTTGGTGAAGCTCGTACCTTATAGGGCACGTAAGCCGCTCGTTATATGGGACAAAAGGTGCCTTATTGGATAAGCAAAGAGAGTAGGGTGCAAAAAAGTACATTGACCCACCGAGGAAAATCCACTAATGACGATGAATCAGACGGGCAGCTAATTAATAAAACAAAAT
>DWJH01000524.1:0-10364 GCA_018248735.1 Tagiades litigiosa | reverse complement strand
ATTCTCAAGAATTATATTGTTAGTACTTCATGATCTCGCTCATATTATATACTACATAATACTTAATTTTCAAAACTATATATTTACTGCGGTGTTTTTTTATTTTGTCCGTCAATATTTTTTTCCAGTAAAACTGAAATAAAACTGAATTATTTACGAGTATAATCTATATTATACTGCAAACATGTTTTCAGTTGGTGTAAAATTTGTATGTTAATACTTAATCCAAAGTAATTATTAAAACATAGTTTTTAGGTTTTAGTCATAGTGATTTACCGAAACTAAAATTCGTACCGGTCGGCTAGCAAAATTTGAAAAAAAATTAAAAAATATAATAATATGAAAAACTTGTTAATAAATGCGTCGTTAACTATAATCGTACATGATTTTAGTTAACGACGCATTTATTAACAAGTATTTTTTACTTTCAGGATATGGAATGTGTGTTCTCGGTCTATATACATAGTTTGTTGCGGGCTTTGGGGAGGTACAGGTCGTCTTGGTGCAAAGTGGCGCTGTTTTCCTCGTACTAGGTATCTATTAGCACCAGGACTCACTGCAAGTCTATTTATTCAAGCAACATCTAGAGAAACCAGTCCTGTGCCTTCAGCACAAATAGCTATTCAATTAGCTGCGGCACATAAAAGGGACCAAGTTGTCGGATATTTCGCGATACCGATTATGGTAAAGTTTAATAAATACATCAAACCTTGCTCAGGCGAAGCAGAAATTTCAAGCAACGAAGATTCTACAAACAAGAATAAAATATAACAAAAAATATGTTTTGATGACGTAATCGGAAGCCAGAGAATTCCACCAAACCAAACGAATACTAATAACAAAATTGATTTACGGTGTGTTATTATTCATATGTTATGAAAAATATGGTCGACTTAGTTATATAAGTTTAAGATACACGTAATTCTGGCTGGTTTTTTTTGCGCTGTACACCGTCGAAAGCATATAACTTTTTATTGTTACAAAAATAACAGCCGAGCAGTTCATCTGGTGTAAAAGTGTGGTCTACATTCTACAACAATCGCTAATCAGCTCAGTATTTGTTATTATAATGTTTGTGGTTTGACATAGCTGCGTTCTGCGTTGTTCTTCCTGAGGTCTAATTTTGTCTAACCTCACATAACCTCGGATACGGACGCCTACAATTTTCAATCTAGAACATACTAGCATGAGTTGCTTCAAAGCCGAAATATTGTGTGAACGGATCGCGTCTATCCTAGATTTCTTTTCTGTACTTTATTTGTAGTTTACGTACCTATATTTACCACAATATCCTGTGTATTATTAATTTCAATGGTCGGAGTTATATAATACCAACACTACCAACAGGCATAAAAGAACGAAAAATATATAAAATAGCATAAAACCTTTTTCATATTACAGTCGAGTAACATAATATATAATTTAGTTTTATTTTAAGTTGCGTCACACCATGAGAATACTTAGTTCTAAAATACCTATTCAGGAGATTCGTTCTCGGAAGAGCGATCAAGACGAATCACAAACCGCGCCGGCCGGCCGTATACCGCACGCATGTGTTATATTAGGCATCATAATCTTGTCGGTGACTCACTGTTCTGTCTTTGTCCTCTAGTCGCTAAGAAGGAATCTGTGATTGGCATAATTGGAAGAAATCTGCGTAGGAACGTTACTCGGTCTGCTTCGTTTTTAATTTTTTTTTTGTGATAAAACTTCTCCAGCTGCGCTGGGCGGTTTTATTGGACGAGATTTTAGCAACATTTTGTTACGTGAGGGAGAAAAAAGGCATCTAATGTTGATAGAAAGCGAAAAGAAGTCGGTTAAAAATACTCAATATTTTTCTTAATTTTAATTTTTTTATAGTCTAATTTATATCACGAACGTTGCTGCGCATGAGTTTTTATATCTACCAAAATCAACAGATGTTAAATTACGGTTGCAACACTCGGAAACGTCTAAAACTCACTTCTTAATATTTTTCATCAACTGTTGAATTTTTTTTTCATTAATAGTAAAATTTCAAAGGCATTTGTATGATAAATCAAATATATTTAATAAAACAATTGCGTCGTGGTATGATATATGTTGTAAAAATATATGATGGTGTGTATACGACCTAACTTCTGGTACAAACAATTTAGTCGACTTGTCGCTTTTGGAATGCAGATTATTATTAGGTTCCAGAGCAGATGTAAAAAAATCATTGCTATTGCTATTTGCTATCGAACATTCCATGGTAGGTATTAATCAGGCACGTACGTTGATTCTGGTAAAGATGTAGTTTTCAGGGTCGTTCGAATGAAATAAAAAATCGGAATAGTACAGCTCGCAACGGCAAGAAATAGATTTTACGAGAGCATGCGCCGCGATATTTACGCTTGTTTACACTTCAGACGATTTTATAGGCGCAACGACACCGTCACTGCACCGTATTAACACATGTGCATATAAGGGACACTTTATCTAAAAACTGTTTTGGTGCCACTTTCAACACTACGAATATACATATATAATTAAATTGAAAAAAACTATCATACGAAAATAACTAAAAAGCTAAAAATAAATATATAAATAGCTAAAAATAAATGTATACTGAACTAAACAAGGGGTAAACCCCTTTTAATATATTTAGAAGATTACTTAGTAATTTTTCATTCATCAATTTATAATATTTTATTTTTTACCAAGTCGGTTAAATATAAATACATTTTGTACTTTAATAATTTAGTTTTTCACATAATATTAATTTAATTTAAAAATAACGTCGTTGGTTAAGTTTTAGTCATAACATAATAGCTACGTACGTTGAAAATACACATTTTTTTAGTGAATTCATTAGGAATGTTAAGACTTGTTGGGACCGCAATGCGGTGGCGAGAAGTAATCATTTCGCTCAGTAATAAGGTTTCTGAGCACAAATTGATACTGATTGGTATTGGATTCCTGTTATTATTATGAGCTCACTCTGCGACAGTCAGCCGGAACGATATATCTAAAGAAGCCAAGTTGAAGATACGTAATTGGTTTTCTCTATCGGGGATTTTATAGTAGTAAACTCTGTAAATGGTTGGCGGCAAATAAAATATTCGTCGAGCGCAATTAAACAACATGCATGCTTCTGACTTATCTTTAGTGCTACAAACCTTCCTTTGATATCAAATGTCTTAATTCCGCGACGCGCGACGTCCGATACGATTATAAAGAACCTGTCTGTCCTCTATTATTAGTTAACGCTGTCTTTAACAATTTTAATTTCAAAGTTGCCTGTGATGTTCAAAACGGAACACAAATTATCGACTCGGTTTGATCCCACGGCCAAAATAAAATATCATATTTCCTGTCAAGCAGGCGAGCTTCAGCGTTAGAGTGTCTTTTTTCTACATTTTTTCAGGGGACCACGTTTTTTAAAAGAACTGCGTCGCACATGTGTGTTCAACATAAACGAGGTTTCTTTCTAATTGTAATTTTTTGTTGTCTGCTAGAGATTAGTTCAAAAGCTGTCTCGTCTTACATTTATAGTGGTTAGTCTAACGCAACATTGTAAGTATAAAAAAGAACCAAGTCTACTACATCATTCAGAGACACAAATACACCTTTAAAATTATTCTAAAAATCCTAATAATTGACATATAAATTTTACTGAGATGTGTGCGGGAAGTTTTTTTTAGCAGCAATTTCTGTCTTAAATTTGTCACACGTGAAGTAGCGTGTTTTGCCGTAGAAAAGCTAAGATTTGGAATGGACTTGCCGAGTTTTTCTAAAAGAGCTACAAAGCTAGCCATAACGTGACTCTCCTGATTGCGCGTGTTTATAGGGAACGATGAACAATAAAAATCAGATGATTAATCTACGCAGGCTTAATTTGGCATCAGCAGAATAAAAAGATTGAACATTGCGGTTGCATTGCTCTCACGGCGCTGTGCGCTTGTTTCCTTGCATAACGACTGTGCGCACGTAATACGCCGTAATACCGCGCATTATACATGTAGGGCGCATAGCGACTCCACTGCTACCCAAGTGGTTGTAGTACTTACCCACTTAACTAGTAGTAGAGTAGTGAAAAATGCTCAAAATAAATATTTAAATAACTAACCTATTTTATCGCCTTCACATAAATTACGCAAAAATCCTTTTGAAAACAATTAAATGTCTAGGTATGTAATTGCGCGCTAACGCTTCTCTTCTTTTTAAATATCTTCTTTAGGCAATGATCGCCGCGCGCATTCAGCCTTTTCGGCCGGCCGGCTTTAAGGCTGCATAGCTACATGGCTGTATAGTTGTTACAGTAGTTAACATTACTATTCAAACTCACTTTTCGCATTAGAGTCTACGGAATCACTGGTCCTTGTTTCTGATGTGAATATCTCGGAGGTAGCCTAGCCTAGTTTTAAGTTAATTGGAAATCGTTATATTGGCTTCAGAATTCTCTGAAACCCGAGCTCTAAAGTTTATGTATTAAATGTGAAATTAATACAAAAAATAAACACTCATTAGCTACATTCATAACAATATAAAGAAAAATGTCTTTGTAATTGTTTAATATTAGCTTTAATATTTAATTTTAGAGCTGCCTGACCACTGATTTCATTGAAATTCATGCATCGACCAGAACGTTTAATATCCTTTTTAATCCTTTTTATACATATCTCTGTCCGACACTTTAAGGACTCGTATGATATGATCGTATATTCGTCATATTCTAAACGTCGATTACCGACGATTAGACAACCTAAACCGTCCTTTATCTTGACAGTTGGCAAAAGCCTTCCCATTGTGTCACGCGCCACAAAGCGCTTCGGGTAGCGTTACAGGGTTGGGAAGATGCGCACGAGACATGCAGATCCTTACTGTCAGATATCGTCCAAATATCGCCGCTGACACAAAAGATCAGATTTACCGAGTGCAATTCAATCCGCACCCATTCTACGGAAGCTGCAGGCGCCAGCTGCCGGTGGAGTATCAAATGCCCCGGACAAAAAGGAATTCTTTAATACGAGAAACGTTGAGCGAATCAGAGGCATGTTCAAAATGGTTTCACGCTAAATCGACTGCAAACAGTGGGCGCTTGTTTGTAACTTACACGGCTTCAACTTGAGTAATCGTATTAAATTCTCTGCACTTCTGAATGTTGTTATGTATTATTGCGCACGTTACGCGAACGATTATTTCGTTTTTATCGAGCGGAATCCATCATTTTACTTAACACGTAACTGTTGCTATGTTTGTGTCTAACACTTGATGTTAACAGTGTTGTAGTTTCATGTGATATAATGATAATTGTTTATATTTTCAATAGTAACTGTACAATTTTACATACATACATATAATACGTATTTGCAATGTTGGTAGACCATATGGGATCAACCGGGTCATTATCACCACCACGCCATGTTATTTTCAGTTTCAGTTCTATACATTCATCTGTACGTAGCATAAAACCACGAAGCTTTCTGATGTATGTAGACATAGATCTATAAGACAACGCAATGCGATTTTCTTACGAAAATCCTTTAACTGAAACGATGGTTAACGTAAGCTTGACCGCAAATGAGAGCAAAAGCTTTTTATGCGAACGAAGTAGCAGGCACTAGCTAATTTTATATTGCAGATGACGGGTATGCAGGAGATAGAGCATCAGGTTACCGTCGTGTCAGCGCAATCAGCTAAATTATAAGCATGAGTTGCATAATATAATAGCTATTAGTATACAGAAATAAAATAACAGTGTCAGGTGTTTGAAAAATTAAATACTTGCATATTTTTTATCTGCTGTTTAATGTGATTTGAGGTGACCAACTTAGACCTCAGGCGTAGCAACGCAGCTGAGACAACTGTACAAAACAGAGGTCATGTTTGAGGTGGGTTACCATTTAAGCTGCAGTTGCCACACAACATCAGGTGAACTATAAGAATAGCATACGAGCCTATTATGTTAATTATAATAAAAAAATAATATTCGTTTTAATTTTTCCAGTTCCAAACGCTATAAATAAAGTATATCGACCATTACTTAGATTACGTACATACACGCGTATGTACTTCAACAAATACACGTATACACACAGGTGAATGTAACACCAAGCGTGTCAAAATCCGTTCTAATTCTTCTGAATCCAAATGCTATAAATCTAATAATGTAGAGAAAAGGTCACGGCATTCTCGTGACCGGATGAGCGGAGTTCCGCCATCCTCGGTCTTCCGGGGCCCGGCATCCGTCTCCCGATTTACTATCTGTGCCACCCGCCACCCTGACGGATACTTATACCAACTACTTCTTATTTTTTTAAAGCTATGTCTGTGACTTACTCAGCTAAGACATTGGGTTATGAGGAAAATACTAACCGAAGTGTGTATCTAGAACAAATGCGTCATTGCAATAAATTGTCCTAAAGATGTATAAAAGTTGACGTTAAGGAGTTTTCTCTAATATCTCTTCTAGTCCGTGTTTATTGCCTATGTAAATAGTAATTCATATTGTATCATGATTTGTTATTTTTTAAGAAATTTTCCTCATTAGAGAGAAAAGTAAACTTAAATATCGTATTAAACATAATTTTTTGTACAGAATTCTGTATTTGATAAAAGGTGATAATAAAAATATAATTAAATGTGTATAACTAACACATGTCAAATTGTACTTATTAAAAAATATTTTTTTTTTATATTACCACTATTAAGAAGACGATTCGAGAGAAGGAAAATATTTTAGAAATGACTATACCTAAAATCGTACAATTCGTATGACATCCTAAAAATGGGATTACCGACAATTTAGAATGTCGCTTCAGCATTTCCCGCGGGGTTACCAATTTAATTCATCCAGTTACGCGTAACATGACTTGAACTAAATTAATATTGTTTATAGTTTATTCCTCCTTCTCTATACCTGTTTATCAGTTGCAAGTCATACATTTCTGTATAAAATTAGTTTTCACGTAATTTGTTTTACCACAAAAACATTGAGATGACCTTTTACGTTAATGGTAAGATTATCCTCTTTAGGTATTTCTCATAATTATTGTCTAAAGTAAACTCGTGTCTAGATCATGAAGCGGTTATGGATTACTTTATTAATATCTACAAGTATAAGTGTAATAAGGCAATACTGCAGCCTATAAATCTTAATCCATCTTAAACAGGATCCTTTGAGGTGCTACTCCTATGCTTATATTGGGCACCCAGTCTTGAAGCAGCAACGATACCTGCAAGATTTACTTCAGTAATTGATTATGTTTTTGGGAATAAAAATATCACCATTGAATTTACGGAGAAGAAAAACATGAACAAGACTTCAATAATATTATTTTGGATTGATGTTAATTTTTGTACTAAACAAAAATAATCCACAACTAATTATCCCACCCTTGTTCTATAGGAAAGACGCGGAAAAATAGTAGAATACTTTGGTTTACGACTCACTAAAACTCTGCGTGTAATTAATATCTTTAAGTATTTAAAGAAACCGCGGGAGAGATTGCGTATTATTAATGTTATCGTATCGATAAGGGCGCGTGCACACGTGTCTATTAAAATGTCAAAAATATCATAAAGAACAATTTTTTCTACAGCTATTAAGGTAACTTAAGTTAGTTTATGTTATTTTCGTATATAATTATATTACTTAATATTATGGTAAACTGAAGAAATCATATAAGTACATATCATTAAAATTATGAAACATTATTAATAACTGATACAAAACCGTTAATATGCTTGACTGTAGAAAATTATAATTTTATATATTTTAACAGTTATAATGGAATTTTAAGCTTACGAGAAAAATGATTTACATCACAAATATGTTCATTTTCTTTGACGAAATGTAACATGAATTGGGTAGATACTGGTATGTTGTCATATTATAATAAAGTGATAAAAAGTTAGAACGCTCATAAAACGAATAAACTAGTGTGTACGCTCCTTAGGGTTCATCTAATTCGGACTATAGTAAACGTGTTCCGTTCGTCCGACGAATTATTTGACTGTTCTATTAAATGCATCAAACCGTTAAACAGACTTTAATAACCACTTTTGTAGATCATTAAACTTTTTGAGTACTTTTGGTTAGAATCAATTAAATAAATATTTTCAACATAGTTTTAACGATTCGATATAGTAACGATTTGAATTGTGTTTACATACATTTTGTAGAATTATTTATATTAATCTTTTATTTTCGTTGTAAAAAACTCAAATCATAATGGGAGAGTTATTTCTATTTTAATAGATTTAACCATTACATTTATGAAAGGTCTTGGCTGTTTCGCATATCTTCAATCATATTGAAATAAATAGTATTTTCCTTGGCCCAACGAAAGGTGGAATTTTCATCATATTAACGTTTCCTTATGCAACACTATGTGTCTTGTAGGTATAAGGAAATGTATTATTTGAGCTTGTGTCAATTACACAATTTGATTTGTTTCCATAAAACATTTTCCTGTGGAAACAAACCGATTACATATTAACCATTTACGTGGATGTGCAATAAAAAACAATTAATTTTTTTATCAATCAAAAGCTATATAGCGAAGACCTTTTTGAATGTTATGTAATTTTTTATCGTTTGGGATTTCAGCTTGTTTTTAGTGTTTTGATTTTGTTTTTTTCCTCATAGAGACAAACGAATTACACAAGTATAATCAGTTAACGTGTGCGTCAACAAAACGACCAGCAGGCTGTGCACGTGTGCCGTCGATCAGGACGGAATCGGACAAATGCACTCGAGATGGCGCACAGAATGTTCCAATTCTCGGAATAGGGTTAATTCGGTCCGTGACGTCACCGGCCGCTCCACACAACGCTTCCTTGTTTCCACACAAGGCAATGGTCGCATTTAATTAACAGGTAGCTCTCGATTGCCCGCCTTTTTTATTTGATTTGGAGTGCCGGAGACAGAATTGCTGTTTGGTGGAAATAAAGATCCCGCAGAAAGGATTTGTTTATTAAACCGCGTTGACCCTATGGACCTTTGAGCGTTTTGCATTCCGATCTACGGGTACCATAGGCGATTCTTGAACACAAAATTCAAGGGATCAATGAATATTTTTTACAGATGTTATATATTTCTGATGAGTTATAACTTGTGTGTCCTCACCACAATAAATAAAATTATGGCAAGGGTGCAAGTGTACGCAAGTTTTATATTTAGACATTTTAAAGTTTTATTGCTTCCCCTCTGATCAAGTTTAAATATCGTAAAAACAATATTAATTGCCGAGAACCGTTCTTCATCCCAGATAGCTAGGGAATATGAGGAAGATTTTTTTAAGTTAATTACTTTGAAAAGTATCTTCTGCGCCTATTTTTTTCAATTTTAAAATTTCTGTAAATATTTCAGGGAAGCGAACGCTCGAACGTTTCTTCACTTTTGTTAATTAGAAAGGTGTTTTGTCTATTATTAGTTTACACCTTATAAAGCTCAAAGATTAACCTTGGCAAAGTTTAAATAGTTCCGGTTAAACAGATTGAAGTATACATATTGAGATTAATTTATGCAAAGAGTAATAAAATAGTCGGCTATATAATTAAATAAAATAATATTTACAGTCGGAAGTAAGCATATAAAGTCGTAATGAACGCACACTTTATTCAGGTTTGCGGGCGAGTATTGGGTACCTAATACGTAATGATAAAATCGGATACCGATATAAAAATTTAGGAAAAGACTTTTTTAATTATTATCTTGACGGTTACGCTAAAATACCAGGTGAATAATGTAATGCAAATCAGTTGTTCGTGTTCACAACTTCTTGTACTTAGACCTAAATTAATTTAAATTTACACTCATTTATTTACGAAAGATGTATAAGTAAATTAGTTAATTCCACTTTAATAATAGCGATAGTTTGGATACTAAAATCCTATTTTAGTCATCACAGAACTAAGTAATTACTTAGTCATAAAATGTTTCTCTGAATATACTTGACAATGGTAACGATAAAAATGATTCATTAAATTCGAATATCCTTTCCGGCAAATTCACTGAATGAAGAACGAATAATATTGCACACATATTTTTTGTAGTAGGTACCGAAAGCGTGGCAGATGTTGGAACAATAAAGTGACACAGCGGGATGCCTAGAGCAGGGGCGCCTCATTGACTCGTGCAATTGACGAGCACTATACTTCTGTACCCTTTGTCATTGCATAAAAAAGTAACAATAGGCGTTCATAAAGCGGTCAGTTGAAACATGGTATCGTCTTCATTAAATACGTCTACAATTTATGTTTATAAATGTAATAGCGAATAACCCTTAGTTTGGCTCTGCCGCAGTCAACTAAAAGGAGGAAAGGAGTACTCAGCGCTGTAAAAAGTTTACAAGACTAGTGCGGGGTCATATAGTTTAAGACAATCAAATTAACAC
>DWJH01000523.1:0-10366 GCA_018248735.1 Tagiades litigiosa | reverse complement strand
ACGTATTTGAATACAGACAACATCTCTGTATAATTATTAATATCTTACCGGCATGATCAGCGGCGGGTCCGAGGTGTCGTAGCGCGTAGACGTGTAGCGCGCCGTAGGCCAGCTGTAGCCCCGTAGACAGCAAATGGGCGAGAAAAGCGGCTCCACACACGATCCAACTGTTCAAGTGTTACATTTTCTAATTCCAAGTTTAGTGCAACAACTTTATTGCTATAGAAATCTCTTAAGGTTTAATTAAGTAAGTTAAATAAAATCAAAATAATGATTATAATAATCACACATATAATATATATATTTTTTATTATAATTGTGTGTGTCATTATTATAATTAAACTTAATTCATTTTAAACTAATTGTTTTAATTATGCATTCTAATTATTAATTTGCTATTGGACTCTGATGAATTCTATTAAACAAAGGTTACCTTGGGCAGTAAATTAAGCACTATTCTAAATATTTTTCTCTATAAGTGGGAAAAATAATTTTCAAATAGGCTTGTGAAACATTAGTTTTTGAAACTTTATTAAGATAGGTTAAAGCTTACAGCAACTCTTGTTAGTACAATCATGAAATTGTTTCATCCGACGTTCATTAAATTAATTGTTCACCGTTATTCCGAAGCGCAGGTTGTAGCCGTGTCCAGTACAATAGTAATTTGTAACAACGATTGGACACTAGGGAATATCGATATCGATTTATGGGTTCTGACGTTAATTGGATCCTTGGTTTCATTTTGTTATAAAAAAAAATAATCGGTAGATAAAAAATGTTCTTCATTGAGACTTAAACCTCAATTAAAATTATTTAAAAGATTTTGTCACATATGTAAATAAATTAACTACAGACATTGCTAGTTATGGATTTAAAGTTTCTTAAGGATACTAGTTATCCTATAGCTTCGACTAACTTAAACTTAACCCAATGAAATCATATTTCTGCAAACATATTTGTTCTCATAAAATCTCGTAACATTCATCCTCCTATATAAGACTTCGAGGGTTCAACATCGAAGAAAAAACACTTATCTGCCAAATAAACATTTGCTTCTTTTGGAATCGAATCCAAAACCTTAATTAATGACACCTCTTCATAACCAACTTGATTAAAATGTGATATTGTTGCGGAGTTATTCGTAACTTACTCGTAAAATTGTATATAGGTTAACAAACTTTGCTTATTATTTACATAGTGTTTCCAAAAGAAGAAACGTCAATAATTGGAAAATATAAAAAATCTTGTTTCCTAAAATCTAATAAAATAAATCAAAAGCCATAAAATATGATAATTAACGTTATCTTCCTAAATTAAGTTTCGGTTTGAAACCACTAAGTGTTATATTTCCAGAAATTATTGTTAATACCCGCAATTATTTTCGTACCAATTTATGTATCGAATATCTGTAGACACTGGTCGTCTACACGATATTAGAAGGTCTTTTAATTCCCAAGACAATACTTTATGTATAAATGTCGCTTGTCCTGTCCTTATTTATCTTGAGAGATCCACATAAAGTTGTATGCTCGCCGGATAATGATCTTTGTCTTATGTGCGGACGCTGGGGAAATCTGAGATTCGCGTCAGTACGAAACAAAATTATGTTTACCGTTTATTTTGCCCGTGTCGTCATTTTGACCACGCCTTCGCTAAGTTAAATAGCATCTTGTGTAGCAATATGTCCTTTTTATTTGGTCGTTGTTCTGACACTTATCGCCTATTTTGTAGATAACATTTTAATTTGAGCTTAATGGCCATGCATGGGTGGGTTTTGAATTTTAATTTGATAATTAAAATTCGTTGGAAAATATTTTCTTCTTTATTTATACTTTTGATAGATTCGAATCGATACATCGATAGATGTATCGTATTCAAATCTATGAAAAGCATGTTGCTTGAAACTTTTCATCAGAAGGCTACGATGACTGATTTACTTATAGTAACCATTATAAGATTTTAATTAAATATTAGTAGTGTGAAGTGAAGAGCATAATCTAACATATTTTAAAAGTTAAGATTTCCATTTGGATACTCTAAAATCATATAATTGGTAGAAAATGTAATCATAGCAGAAAATTGATATTTCTGTTTATATAAAAAGTTTGCTTGAATAATGAAAACGTAAAACTTAATGAATAATGAAAAAACTTCAGCTACAAGAAGTGATACAATTATAATTGTTTCAAAGAATTATTATTGTAAGCGTGGCATTGAATAAAACCTTTGTAACTTTTGCTGTTTTGCTAGCGTTTCTCGTTGTTATAACTGTGACAGCAATTTGCCGTAGCTTTAATGTTAAAGATACGAAGTGGTTTGTTTTTTACTTGGAAACTTAACTTTGACTTGGATATTGGAGTGAAAAAATGATCATATTTATGCTTCTTCCTTTTTTAACTTCAGTTTATTATTTATTATTTTACAGGTTTCATTGCAAATAAGTGATTTAACTATTTCTTGACGTGACTTAAGATTGAAACGTCCATGAATGATCACAGTTAGATACATTTTGTTATATGAGAGAGAATACCTTAAATATTACGTCGATACGTTGCTTGCCTAATAAATCTATCCAGAACTTAGTTTGGTGTTTCCGATCAGTCATGCTACCACTTGTTTATTTGAAAATAAAGTTTTTACATAAGATTTAAATGTAATACTGCTATCTTGGCCGCTTGAGGCATGTACAATTGTAGGAATGTATATGAGTAAAAAGTTTATGACTAAAATAAATGCAATGTTTGAATAACAATAATTATTTCCATATTACACTTACCCCCATCCGCCTTCAGGATAGAAATGGTGTTTGATAGCCCGTGTGTCCAATTCTCGTCTGCGAAGCGCTGGTACCATCCGGTGTAAGGAACGTAGCTCTCTCTCCCGCAGTGCACCTCCGGTTGACTCGTCTTCCAGGTCCGGCCAGCCATCTAATCGAGAAAAAATACTTTTTTTGTTCAGTTCCAGGGGAACGGTGAACGGTCACTACATGTTGTCTGGTTACGTTCTGTTTAATGGCTTAATTTGCCATAAGAATATATGTAAATAAAATACATGTGCATTTTAAGTCACGCATGTAACTTTTATTTATTGCTCTATCTTCATTTTTTAATTTGTTTGTAAAAATATAAAAAATACGCCAAATACATATACAACTATTCTTATTATTATAAGTTTATAATATTTTTATTAACGCGATTTACAAATTATTGGAGCTCACCGTTGTAATATCAGCCAAAAATTAAAAATGAGAGTAATCTGTTACATTGTTGAAATGGTTTAGGCTGTAATAGCGGAATGACAAACAGCTTTCATTATAAAGAGCGGTCTAAGCTCGTTGGGATCGTAATAAAATGAGAGAACGTTCATAAATGTTATCATGTCGTCGGTACGAAAAGTGCAATTCATTTTAATGTGTTACTATTTCATATAATGCTTGTTACTAATATGTTTTATTCTGTAGTGGGATTAGTATTACTGAAGTTAGGGCTAATGGCTTTCTATTTATCTATATGTATAACAGAAAAATACTAATTGCTTCATAAATAACTCTCTAAACTTATAATGCGTGATTGATTCAGTAGTTGATTTTATAGAATGCAAATTAACATATATTATTTAAAGAGACTTTATACAAGAACGAATCACGAGTTTTGTAAAACTGTACGCCTTATTCATACGAAATTTGGCATGTGTAATTCTTTTTTAATATCGATTACTAAGACTTCGTTTCACAGTCTATTCAAATGGATTTTTACATGATCACCTTATTTTTAATGAATTGCTTGATTTCATACCTAAATTATCTACTTTAGTGATAAATAAAAGTAGAATATATATTTTGTATTCAGTATTACCAATAAAATTAATTGACTGTTAAATTTATTTTATGTTCAACAAACACAACCCAAGACAAGTTAAACAAAAGCTTGGAATAAATCGGTCACCAATTGAATAATACATACGAAATTATATCAAAATTCTATTTACGTCGCAGCAAATCGTACCCATCTAGAACAATAAATCAGAGAAAGATTATTGGCACACAGTTAAGCTATAAATAATAAATCATGTGTTATCTCGTGTGGATTTTCAAGCAAATACCGACAATACATTTGGGAGGCTGCGCCACCAACTTTTTGTCTAATCTCCATACATATAGATGTTTGAGTGAATAGGAAGCGATAAACCCCTTTTTTGTGAAAGTTTCAAGGTTCTCTGCGGATTTTTTTTCTACTGAATTACATAATATACAAATGCGGAAACATTGAAATAGTTTTGTGTGATAACTTTATTTTTTACGTGACTTTGATATGACGTTTAGTAAATAATTTTATTTTGAAGGTAAGAACGTGATACAGATTTAAATGTGTATGTAATAATTGAAAAATTGATCTCTGTGAGTTGTAAAACGAATTTCGATTAGAATTTTCAATCACGAAATTTGATTAGACATGACAAACTCAACCCACCTCAAATTAATAGAACGATTGTCCTATTGAGGTTAATGTCGTTCGTCATAAATATCCTGAGTACGCGACCACCAACATCTTTCAAAATGAAACACAACCTACACGAGTTGCTTTACAACAAAGTGATCGGACAGTGTGGCGTGTGTGAAAAACTTAGATGTGGTGGTGGTACTGACCCCGTCGAGCTGAGCGTCGAGCGATTTATATATTATAGTAGTATAGGTGTATGTCGTCGTACCGTAATGCGGCAAGCAGTTGTAGCTGGTGGAGAGCGGTCGGCAGCGGCAGCGGCAGCGCGGCGGGGCGCGGGGCGGCGGCGGCGGCGAGGCCGACGGCGACGGCGACCACCAGCCCGCGTCCATCAGCCGGGCATGGCTGCACCCGCGCCCGCACCCGCACCCGCACCCGCGCCCGCACCCGCGCTACCTGACACACACACACAAACAAACCCATAAATATACTTTATACGACTCTTTTGTTCCGAAGCTTTAGACATGGTTTCTAGAACCACATTGAATCAAACGTATGCTCGCTTCCAATTGCATTACTATGATGCCATTGTGCGCGCATCTGTACACTCCCTCACATTTTTATTTCTTTTGTCGTCCAATTCTATAATACCGTCTATTACGGCGCAGTTTGAGATTTTTCACGTTTGAAGAATACTTTCAAAGCCGGCGACCGTGGAAGTTGAAAACTTGCGTCATAAAACATGATTAAATAAAATATGATGTGACCCTGTCGAAATTTGATTGTGATTTAAACGAAAACTTCGTCTGCATTATATCACATTCTAAGCTCAAGAAAAGGGTTGCCTTTGTCATTTCACGAGTAATGTACGAGTAGGTAGGTAGGTAGCTACACTCTACTTCAGTGGACGGTATTGTGAGCAAACATTAAATATTTAAACCTCTTCTTTAAGCTCCATCGTATTGTAATATAACGCTCTTGTTTTGCTTTCATTTGTACATACTATATTTTGTTCTGAAACACACTAAAGAAATTATTATTTCAACAGAATAAAATCTCGTGTTACTATTCGACAGATAGCTAGTTGTTTACTACAATACCGGGTTTCAGAAAGATTTTATTTACTAATATTTTTCTATCATACATTCGTATAGCTATTATATTACATGTATGTTATTCATATAAAGTATTTTCTGCCTTTGTGTCATGCACAATAACTTTGCTAAAGATCATCACATGCTCAAATGCATAGTTTACGATTATATAAAGGACAGACAGACAAACAGTCAAAAATTGGATTTTATTTATATAATAAACAACTGACAGTATAGCCAAAATATAGCTTTAAACATACGTCTGTCTTAAGTCGCCATGGAAAACGTTATGCTTTTATCAATATCCGAGAATCCGATAATTTAATCTGATTACGGAATTCTTCAACTCAGGGAGGTTCTCAGCATTGACAACGACTATGAGTACTCGATCGATCCTCCTATGCTCTTATATACAATGGGCGCTTTTATGTAAAGCCGATATCTTGAAGATATTGTCTTATCGACCTCTTCTATTGTATTTTGAAAATTGGAAAGAACAAAAATAAATATACCAACAGCGGCTACCAAGAATAGATATGCTTTGAAAGTTTCTTCAAAGTACCCAGCTCATAAGTAATAATACGCTTCGTTCTTACTTGTCTTAATGTTTTACAACATTTAATTGTGGGTAGATAAAGTCTGTATATTTTTATTGTTTTACTTTTCTTGGGACACCGGTTTTCCTGTTCCACGTTATTTTCTTCTACAAGTCGTGATAACCAAACCGAAATACATGCACTTCTTGTAAATACTGTTATTATCCGTAAAAATATTTTCAGAATCGTGATTTTAAAGCCAGCATTACCTATAAAAAACTACTTTTACGTCTTCTCAATACATTTTCCATCGTTTAACCATCAAAAAAGTTTAGAACTTTATTCCTTTATACAAACTCTGGCGGCAAGATTATTAAGCGAGGTATTGGCAACCGTTGACCTAAATATGAAAAAATGAGATAAATGGCGCGCAATAAATCAAGCGTTAGCTGGAGCGGTGGCTATTTGTCGAAGAAATACTGCTCCAGTGACGAGTACTGCGGCGGAGTTTTATGAGTTACGAGTGGCCTACAAGTTAACACGAGTTCACGGACATAGAAAATTTTCGAGGAGAAAACTTTTTAACGTACTGTTATTACATTGGACGTTTTTGAAGTTTTACACACAATCAATAATTTTAGTGTGACTCGAGAACGCAGATTGAGTGTGCTTATTTCAAAACTTAGTTCATTTGACGTGTTTTGCTTAGTATTTCATTTATAGATTTTTACCTAAAACAACCAGCTTCTATTCAATTACATGACTTAATTACTGTACAACAAGTATAACCCAAAAAAGGCTGAAAGTTACTTCAAATTTTTAAAGTGGTGTAAGCCCGAAGCTGTGCCTTTGAAACGAGGTGCCAAATAGGCCAACTTTGCTCTCGTAAGCAATTTAAATGTCAGAGGAAGGCTGTAAAAGACAATTAAAAACTATTTTTGGCTGACGACCAATTCTGCTCTATATGATGTACTCTTATGAAATATTTAGAGCGTAAAAGCTTGAATGTTACAGAGAAAAATATTATATTCCAATGTTACAACTTTAAATAATAATTACATTTTTTTGTAAAACCATGTCTGCCTAATATATAAGTGGTAATAAAAATTAATAAATATTTTCTACAATAAAAGTGGATCTGAAAAATATTTAACCATGGTAAAATATTGTTCTACATACACTATAAATAGTCCCTTACAATGATTAAGCTGTATTATCTAGAAATATGTATTTTCTCTTTAAGTGAAATGTAATAATTTTTTAAGAAAACAAAGTCTTAAACCTAACCTTAAATCTGCTACGAACTACATAGGTTTACTATTTCAGGGTTTCGGTAACATTATTTATTTATACCAATATGAGAGATGAACAATAACGAATAAATAAATAAAATAACTTGATTAAAATTATATTTACATAACACATACCGTATCCCGTACCATTATGTTTCTTATATTACAATTAAAGATGAATAATAAGTAGGCAAATGTTCTACGGCATATATGACCAACAAAGTTGAGTTAGCGTTTGGTAATGTTTCTGTTGTTGGTAAACTAAGCCCTAATCCTGGCATGTCTACGGTCAGTGGACCATTAACCAACGAGTTGAAGTCATCCAGGCAGTAAGCTTTAAAATCTCAAGATATACATAATAGAAATTCACAGGTCGCTTCCAAAAATAGCTCTTTGTGAACCTGCGACCTTTGCAACGTCTTTACCGTCCCAAATAATATTACTGGTCGGTCTCTTATGTAGGCGCTTACATAATTCCGAATTCTGTATAACAAGGTAAGTAATTATTCTGTTATCTACCTAACACATACATACATTTATTCAGTTGCTTCATTTTATTAGTATACTGTTAACAACATTGATTAAAATACGCTGTTATGCTCGAAATTCATATGATATGTGATATACAATATGTAGGTATAATAAGATGAGTATGAAAATTAATCGTAGTTGGTCTGACAAAGCAGCATGTAACAATTAACCTTACAATGCAGGTGAACTGTTAAAGTTTTTTTGTTCTCATAATAACAAATGAGAATAATACTTTCTACTGTTACTCCTAAATTCCATCCATTTTTTTACACATAGTCCGACAAACAGGCCAACGAGCCTCCTGATGGTAGGTCATCGTTGCCTATGGACACGTGTAACACCATAAATCACAAATGCGTTGCTGGTCATGAAGATCCACAAAAAACCTTGCTAAAAGCTAACTGTAACGATTAGCGAATTTATGGGGCTCAAACTTGACCGTGACAAAATACTCATGCTGTAACACTTAATTAAATTATTACACTATAAATTGGGTTGTAGGTCAAATGTCCGTCTCGGTTTTATTTGTCCGATCGGATGGTGCCTAATACGGCTAATGGTCTTAATTACTACCTCGTTTGTACATACATAATCGTGGCTATTGGGTCATTGTCTTTCCTTTATTCGATTGTTCACACGTGGGGCGGTAAAATATTTAAAGTAAGGATAGAATTTAATACTTAACACATGCTCTGCCTCCATATAATTTTGGTACAAATAAATTGTGTAGATTATTTTTTTCTATATTTCGAAAGTAGCTGCATAACTAAGCGAGTAAATTAAAATGAAAGTTATTCGTACTAATAAACAATGAAAATATGCGTTATCTTCAAAACTAATTTTCGAACGAAAATAAATTGGAATAACAAAATTATATTGAATGAAATTGAAGGAATTGCGTGATTGTAGCAATAAAAGAAATATCTAGTAATTAAAAAGACTCAGTGCACAGATTTTGATAGAGAAAGAGGCGCTACACGTGACAAAAACAGGAACTAAAATCAGTTGTGTTCCATTACACTTTACATATTTTGTGTTTTACAAATAAAGATGTTTTCTTTCTTTCTTCTCTTCAAAACAACCACGAATGTGGTTAACATCAATGAGCCATTCAAACTTATTAAAACCTTTTAATTGGCAGGGAAAAGTAAATTAACATGTAATTAATTTTGAGAGACGGATGGAATAAAATGAATAAAGGCAGCTTTGGTATGGAGATTTTGATGGAAAACGGGCGTACGATTGGGTAGCCATTAATTGACCGATATTGGTTTGGACACCATTTTCTTTCTTATAAAAAACTGTTTTTAAGGTTAAATATCGTTTACTAAATTTGGTAGTTTTATTGGAAGAGCCACTCAGTTAGGAAGTCAATATAACGCAAATGTACGTATTTTTCTACTGATACCTTTTTTTAGTTGTTTGTCAATTTATATATCATATCACGGTCCTGACGGTATGTATTAGTAAAGAGAACTTCGCATGAAAAACGTTTGCTATAGGTAAATTTTATGTCCGCCACTTAAAACCTACTAACTTATGAGAAACACTACATACAAGTAACATCATCGAAATTGTTTAAAAGGATTTTTTTGTGACTAGAATTGTTTCAAAATCAGTTTCCCATTATACACTTTAACCTTTCCTATATAACTATTGACTTCATCAAAGATTTACTTTATCAAAGTTTGTTAAACCAATAATGGAGTCTGATTACCAAGATGTGGGCGAAGTTTTCATCTGGGGTCAGTTCACAGCATAAACACAATTCAAACAAAGTTTATTCAGCTATAGCATGTAGGTGTAAAACTTTATCCTCGCAAACACAAAGTGAAAACCATTTTAAATAAATTAAACAACATTTCCAAAGTTATGCAAAGATATTAAAATACCAATGGCTATAACTTAAAGACAATAAATTAATAAAAACTTAGAAATCAAATCTTAATGAATAAAATAATATACTATATTTTTTTCCGTTAACGGCATCATTAAATTAGTATAAGTATAAAACAAATAATAGAAAACAAAGCATGTCATGTTTCTCCGTTAAAACATTATTCTTATGTTATAGCAGATTTTGTGGTTTTAATAGAAAGTAAACGAAAGTTTTTCTGAATAATTTATACATATTTCGTACGAATAGGCAACGACTGTGATTTGCTTACGTAGTGCCATGAAGCGGGCGGATGATAGCTAGTTTGCAATAAACAGAAATGAAAACTTCAGAAAAAGACTCATAAGTGAAGTAAGAATTAATCTCCGCTATGTAACTGTCTATGAAGGCATTGGCCTGATTGACGAGATGGGAAACCATCTTCGCGTAGAAGCAACGACAGTAATTACTGATCATTTTCCGTTATTATGCAGCGGCAGAATCCGCGCCCTACTTTTGTTACTCACTCTAGTTTGTTTGTGCATTGTCAGTTAAAATGATTTAGGTTTTTTTGTTTAGAGATCCACGGAACTTTACT
>DWJH01000522.1:0-10367 GCA_018248735.1 Tagiades litigiosa | reverse complement strand
ATGAAATAAAAGTCTAGCTCATAATTGTTATTAGCATGTATCACATGTATAGGTATACTATAGTGACATATTAGTTACATCTCTTAAGATGCAGTTGACACGGTCAACCAGATGTGCAGTCATGAACTCATGATTACTACTCCAGTCGCAATACAAATCTATGGCCTCCATGAATATTTTATAACGTCCTGGACCCGTGCATGGTCAACGCGTATAATTTATGTATCCAATATAGTGATACGGCGACAAAATTAGAACGTTTCTTCAACGATACGGTAAATTATCTCACTTTACTTGACTTTCGGGAAAATTTCTATTCTCTGATTTTTAACGAGGGATAAAAGATAATAAAAGGTATTGTGAAAATTTTAACAAGATGCAGAAAATGAATGAGGCAAACGCGAAATTTACTACTATAAGCACTGGGTCATGTGACCAGTTTATTAATTCAATATTAACATGATTATAACTTATGGTCAATTGTGTAGATGTTTATTTTAATAAGTCTGAAGTTAATACCTACGTAAGTCGTTTGGTGACCATATACGCAGCGATGATATCGTATCCTTACTAATATTCTTATGTTAGTGTCTGTTTGTTACTTGATTGATGATCATGCAGTTTTCTGCACACGTAACAGGATAGATCAGTACATACGTACAGAAAAGAAAAGGAACATACGGTAAAATATCTTTTCGGGAATCAAGTCAAAAAAAGTGGACAAAGCCAAAGGATAAATTTAGTTGATATATAAATACGGTTAGTATTTTAGGACTCATGTTACCATTTTGCCATGCACGGAATAAGATAATGAAAATATTGTTAAACGTTTTAACATGCACCTCCAACTTATAAAAAAAAAACATTGATTCTCAAATATTTATACCTTCAAACAAATACCTTCTGCTATGTGAGTGTATGCAATCAATGACTAACATCGCTATCCGTTTATTGAAATATTTCGGCTATTTATATATTGTTTCCATCATATGTATTACGTGTAAACAAAATGGATACGAACTCGAACCATAAAAAATATGTATATAAAAATACGTCCGTACTGAATTGCTGCCGTTTTGTGATTGCAAGTGGGTACAGAAGGCGGCATATGTTCAGAATTTAGAAACAAAGCAGGCAGCGAGTACACGTACCTCGGGTACAGGTATATCCACTACGTATATTTGTATCAACCGTGCGAGGTTTACGGTGGATACATTTGTGCGATTTTAACTTGTGCCGCCTTTTAAACGTGGTCCGGCGGCTGGCCGGGCACCGCGTGTCCGCCGCGGCCGCGCCGTATCGCCTCTCCCGATCTCCCTGCATTCATGCCGGAACGCGCTAAATGTAGAGATATTCCTTCCGACCGGCTCACCTAGCTTTTTGAGAGTTTCCATTTACCGTCGAAAAGTTGCATTACCCAAATTGAATTTCGCTTTTGTATTTGGACGTTATTCATAGCGGGGTTTCCTTCAAATATGTATCATTTTAGTACCCCCGAACATATTTAAGGAACTAATATAACCTCTGATGTGTTTTTTAACTGCTAACGATGAAATATACGATGAATTAATTACAAGAATAGGTGATTGAAAGGCTATCTGATTTTATGTTTTTTTTTTAATAATTGCCATTTTATTCAATGTGGGGAAGTTAAAATATCAAAGTCTGTTAAGAATTTTTTGCGTTATTTAACGATGAAATGCACACACGCCGGAATTTTTAATATTTAATTACAATAAAAGTAATTTAATCAAAAACCCAACAACAATAACTAGCTAAAAGAGTTTGTTGGAACGCTAGACATTAGGACAAGGGGGCCGCACGCGCTCTCCCGCCCGCTTGCCGCAGCGCTCGTTTATTTGCGCCTTCCCAGCTCTTTTGTTATGCCCTGTCGCCTGTGTCTGCTTTGAAAAATTGTAATGCAGCGGTATTGTAGACGCGACTTGCCGCGATTGTGCGCACTGCACTTTAGCTACACCTAACGGTGCACCCTCGAATTTATGCGCTCAACCCCCTTGTACCTGCATTTATTTTTTAATCAACATTTAAAGCATTTAAATCATGCAATAGTTGATTTGGCAAATCCAAAATATTTGATAAAACATATCATCGTAACTGGAAATATGATTTAAGCACGTCATGTAACCTAAGTTACGGTCTTAATTAGCTGACGGTGGACTTATAGGTATGTGCTTATGTAGAGGTTCTGCCCACTTTCCATTATAGTGTTGGCCTGAAGGGGACATTATGCTGTTGTAGAGCGGATTAATTGTCAACTGATATCTATCGGATATTATTAAACCGCACGGTAATCTTTACCGACTGTTATTCAATGATAACAATCTAAACCTACTTAATATACGTTCGGAAACATTAATGAAAATTTGATGATTCGCCGCCATTCGATGATTTATCATGTTCATTATATTGCATTTTAAGTTGTTAAAAGTTGTTCCGTAAATTGGCACCGTTACAAAAAAAGTTTCATTACCGATATGGTTCTATGACCTAGTTAATGTCACGCCGATATATCATCCGTTATACTTAAGCTGGTTTGAAAGTAATTGTGATTAATAACATAGAATTATTTATTTGCTCTGAAGATGCTTGAAGTAGTTGTAAGTACGCGTGTTTCCTAGTATGAAGTAGGTGCTAAATGTGCTTGTTATGTTATTGCTACTCATGACTTATTTATTGTTATTGGCTTATTTTAAGGGAATGTTGATACCTAGAAATGTTGAAATAAATGACTAATATAATGTCAGAGATCTTGCTAAATTTGCTTTATCTATGTATAATATTGGGCGTTAGAAACACTACACTGTTTTGCAAATGTGATGGAATGTGACCGTTCCACACCAAATAATTATAGACTTTTTTGGTTTTAATTTTATCGAGTTGTGTCAACTGTAATGTACGAAATTCATAATATATTTAATTTTATATTAAGTGGTACACATCAACGTTTAATTTACGATTTCTGTTGATGCATCATTATTGATGAATGTTTGTAATGTATCAGTTGATGTACCGTGCAATCTGACTTTACGTGAACGCTGCGATTCACAAACGTTTAATTTTTGACTTTGTGTACATATTGTGATAGCCGTCGCATGTCCACATGTGTTCGTGTATGCATATTGGAGGGGTCCCGGTGCCGGCGGCCGACACTAGTACATTTGTACACACCGGCAACATACTCGCACATGTACAATGTACAACTCCAAGACGTTGGCTATGGAGGTGAAGGCGGAGCTCACGGGCCATAGAATACATTAGCCACCACCGCCGGTGTTGGCGTCGGAGCCTTGTAATATATTTCACTGGCGGTCATTTTCGACAATTAACCACATAAAATAAGTGAAATTATGCATGCGGCCGACGACGGCGTATATCACGTCCAGTTACGGGGCACACGATACCTACCCACCTGTATATTCATTATTCAAAGAAAATGTTTCGCTCGGCCAGGCCTCGTCCGGAAGCGCGGGCTCTGTTCGTGTGATTGATGGAGAGCTCTTTATTTTTACTATTCTTTTCTGTATATGTGAGCTTGTGCATTCCTTATGTCTGCATATATGAACACTCACAATATACTCTATGAAATCATAATATTTTATTGTCTTTACGGATTTAACTTGAAAGTACAATGCGGCATGATATACTTTCCTCGTAATATTTGTAAACAAATGTTGTAAAAATATGCTGTTTACCTTTACGAAATCCTACACTTGTGTGATGTTTAAATACCTTCCTAAGTAAGCTTCTACCGGTCCTCACAAACCGTCGGATTCATTTTCTCTTGCAATTTCCTACAATTTCCGGGCAGCGTTTGGTACGCTTACGTGCTGGAAAATTATTTTCCCGTTGATAATGCTCGTGTCACGGTAACTCTGGCCGAGCGCGCGTCTTTGCGAATGCGCGTTGATGTAAAATTTTAATTTTTTGTTTAGTCGGAATGCCCAGTGCTTAATGCGTCGTCGCTATGATGAATGTAGAATATTATTGTAATGTCAAGTTCAAGTGCGAGATCAACGTCCTGCGAGTGCCGCCTGGCACATTACGCAACACGCAAGAGCGGTTCGGCGGTCGCTGCACATTGAAGCCTGCCGCTTCCAACTGAGCTTACAATGCAAAACATTAACAATCGTGCGCGTTTAGCCTTTTGTTTACCGTACCATACGTGCCTATTATGCGCGTGAATGGTAATTACGTGATAGTGATGTTGCATCGAAAGAAAGACATGACAGTTGTCTGTTTTAAGATGTGTGCTCATTCCCATCCGGCATCACCTTGAGGTGTGCGTGAATCAGCAGACGGCACGCTCACCGGTGTGACGGCGGCAGTTTAAGAATAGAGGGCGGTCTATTTAGGAGTCCTCTTCGTTTGTTTGCCAGCAATATGTGTCATTGTTAACTAATTTAAGTAACAGCAACTGCCAGCTGTTACGACACGGCGACGTGTTATAATACCGCTTCGCATGGAGATTCCGATGTGCACATTAATCTTTGCGATTCTTTGAACCGAAAATTTGCAATCTCGGTATTTATGTGTTGGATGTTGTTTTTGTACAGCGAATGGATGAAATTGCTCATGTTTCCGGAAACAGCCCTTTATTAACGATGTGGTGATAAAAGAGTTCAAATGTAGGCTACCTGTAGCTACTTTTGACGATTCCACTCAATGTTTTAGTAGACTGTTCCCTAACTTACTTACTCATGTGGCACGGCGACTCAAAGTGTACTATTCCCTAACATTGAATAATTTTATTTGACGCTCTGTACTCGTACAATATATAAATCTTTCACCTTTCCTTATTTTTGAAACTTCTCCTTATTCAAATAAGCAATTTATATGCAACGGCCGTATAACGAGCTCCAATAACGAGTGTTTTAATTTTTTAGTGAGTCGGGTCGTGTTAATAATATTTATTAATTAATGTGAAGCGAGGCTTGCCACTGTCCGATAGCCGGGGCGACATTATCGTTGGAGGGTTGCGTAAACATCAGAATGTAAGACACGATACCGTTTAGCCGGTTAATTAATTGCCGTGACCGGGACTCCGGCAGTAGTTCGTTGCATCGTTCGCTCGTTCGTACTTCGTTCGTTCGTCGTGAGCCGCCTCGTTATGGAAATAATGAGTGCGATCCGCCGTGCGCACGGCTCGCCCGCTGCACAACTTGCTCCGGGACGACCGCAATGGCCCGTTTCGATTTGTTTTTTATTGTTGTTGCCTCGACGTCGTCGCGGTTGTCGCCACTTGGAAATATTAATTCCAATATCCCTCCCTTCAAGTGGTTTAACTATGTAATATTGCAAGTTGCCGCTTGTTCTTTCTTTCCCTCTCTCGCTCTGTCCTCTATAAGGAAAATTTTAAGCTGCTCAATAATATTCATATTCATATTTGTGTGTATTAAGTTATAGAAAAGATTGTAAATAACTAAATCACGTTTTTTATCAAATTTAATAGGATGAAAACATCTTAAATAAACATAGGTTTTGCAATATAACTTTGTTTGTGTTAAGGCCATATAATAACCTACACATCGTTGTGCTTTGGTTGTTATGTTAATTAATTATCAAAGGCGTTAAAATATTAAAATTATTACTATCTTCGATTTGATAAGACGGCCGTGCAAATGTGACTTTGTTGCCAAGACATGTGCATGCATACACCCGAGCTTATTACGGAAAAGTTATGCGAAATATCATACCGCAAATGTTTTCGGTTCAAAACTATGCATATTATATAAAAGTTTAGGATTTTTGGCAAACTGGTTTAAATTTTAACATCCTTTTTATTGACGAGAGAGTAGTAAAACAGTATACATTTTCCCTTGGTGTTCAGAGGTACTACAGCTATTTATTTCGTCCTGCACTATATCGGTTACTGCTGTGTTACTACTTTTAAGATAGTTAAATGGGTCATCTCAAATATTCTTAAGTATATACGGACACACACCCACACCTTTAATACTGAAATACAACTCATAAAAGTTCGTTCACAGCTAAAATACATCAATCAGCTTCACCTGTATGTTTGTCTTGTGTACGTCATGTATGTAACGGTATCTTTTGAGTTAATTTTCACCAGTTTCTCAGAATAACGTGATCCCATACAAATCCGATGACATATATAAAACATGTTAATAATATTCTAACTTTGACTGAGCTGAGTGAAATTTTATTTTTCTTATAAAATAATTTTAACGATTTTCTTTTCGAAAAAGTTTTTAAGATTGTTTTTCATGATAAGATTATAATAATTTCAGTAGGTTACCGGGCATTAAAGACGAGGTTGTAAGTGAGCAGTTCTGTTTTGCGCGTGGGTTTATTGGGGTTCCGTGATTGAAGCTACCTGCGAGACACGTCACTTGATTTAATTAAAAGACGCTTTACCACCCATTCCGTCGACCCGACACCAAGTAAGGCACCTCGGTTAATTTCGACGTGAGTCATTCCGCACAAGATTTATCTCAATATTGAACACGCCTTACACCTTTCCTAATGCCGTTATACCTACGACGTGTAAAGTGTCGGTGATATTTTCAAAGCTTTATGTCAATGTGTTTTATCGAGTGAAAATACGTCGCTAAACATTTGAATCCTAATAATAACAAAGAAACAAAACTGCATTCGTTATTTTTAACAAGGGTGATGGTTATATTATAGGTAAGAAAAAGGGTTATATGACGGCCTAAAAGGTGAATCTCTTAAATCCTGCCAGTGATTGCATCATTTGGTAGAGATAGTCGTCATATTTTACTGTTGAACCTCTGACTTAGAATTTAACAAATGGTCCACATTTGTCGGAAATGTGGCCGATTCCCCTTTTCAACGAGCGTGTATCTGTAGAGCTAAACATTAGTGCTGATTTACGGACTTCATGTTGGTAATGCTTTTTAAAATAAAATGTATTAGTAATTAAAATGATTGAAATCAGTTTAACAATTTTTGTTATCATTATTCTTCTTATAAAAAGTTTTTAAAGAATATTCATAAATGTCTTCTTTGACGGTTGAGTGCCAAGTTTAGCTTTTACTCCCGTAATTTAACATAAATCGTGCAAAGAAAAATTCAATAATTAGTGGGATATTTTTTTTTGTAAATTTCCATTGTTGGCGTCTAATGCGCTACTCTTGTTGGCCGTCATCACGCGTCGCGGGAGAAGTTCGTTATTAATTCATCGCCTCTTAACTTGGCCGCTTTTACTCGCATTACCTTTCCCATTCGAGCAGTTGCACGAAGTATCATTTTGGAGTATATTTTAAGTCTGTGAGCAATTCTGCTTTTACATAGTCTAAAGTAGAATATTATTTTGTTATGCATGATTATATCAGTAACATAGTAAATAAATACGGATACTAGTGTATTTCTTACAAGGTCAACTTTCGTATCATATATTCAATGTCTAATAATATTTTTTATGATAAATGATGTGTCTGATGCATTTGTAAAATTATCGTGCAAGTCGTAATCATAGTCACGTCTAATTTGGTACGGTGACTACTACAGGAGGAGGCTAGATTTGCAACCGGCCGTAAATCTTGGTGACGATTATGGTGAACCACAATCGGCAATCACATGATGACCAAAAAGCGTCCACGCGATGTTGATTGTGACATTGTCTGATCCGGGTGGGCCCGCGGGTGCCGGGCGCCGCGGCGGGCCCCGGCGCACGGCGCACGGGGCGCAGCGCGGCCGCCACCCGCATTTGTGATGCAAATTGTTGCGCCCGCCGCCGCGGAGCTGCGATGCGCTTCACGCCTTACCTGTTCCACCCAACATAATTATTGTGAAAAATATTCATTTGTCCGCTTTTAAACTCTCATTAACATAGCTTACCACCGGTGGTGCCGCTTTGCGAATTGAAACCGTGTTTTTTGTCGTTAGTGTGCGCCACGTTCCTTTCGTTTTGTTTCGTCTAGTTTCGATCTCCGATAGTCTCTTTGCCCGTGTAAGCTAATACCTTTATCGGTCCGCTGGCTGTAATAGGGGAATTCAATAGCTAACTCTGACTGCAAGAAGTCCGTGTGAAGTTTCGTGAGAACCCAAGAGACGCTTGATACTACACTACTGAACGTTATCATATTACAAACGATTTCGCAAAACGAATAAATAAGAACGGAGGCAAGAAGCGTGCGGTGAAACCGAGTCAAAGCGTGGGTATTAGAAACGCTCCGATTACCACGCTGTGAGGAGCTGCCTGCGCCGTGTTGTTGTACTTCAATAGTGCGTCTCTTTGCGAGGGCGGGAGTAAAGTTCGCAGAATGGGTTCCAAGACGCGTTGTTGTAAACTTCTTTTCAATATAGTCTCATTCTAAACCAGTTGATACAATGTTAGGTACATTTCTATTACTATTTAATTCTTATTATCCCTAAAAGGAGTGGACCACTATTGAATAAGAATATGATGTTTCTGACATTATTTACTAGTTTGTGCATAATTAAAGCATATATAAATAATGTAAACTATCTGGCCCTATAAGCCTAGCGTTGCCTAGGTAAACGTTATGTTTCTTTCTTAAATGGTTTTAGATAAATCTCAAGTGGTAAGCCTTCCTGAGTTAGCCCATCAGTGCGTTCTTTTACCGAAAATATCAATATAATTTGATTGTGAAACTGTAAGTTACAATCGTGGTGACATTTTTCATTCATTTAAGATTTTTATATAACCATTTGGCTTTCCGATGTTTGTTTACACACAAACTGACTATTAATTAAAACAAAAAAAAATTTAAAATCAATTCAGCCGTTTGATAGTTTTGCACGTACATACATTTGGAAACATATAACACTTGTACAATAACCTATTTACTAATAGTCGATATTATTCTAACATAAAAGACATAGGCAATATCAGTTCGAAAGCGTTCATTATTATTTAAGTTAATGGCGAAGCAGAAGTGGGTAAGCCGTAGACACGACACCGGTACCGCTGCTGGCCTGACCGCGTTCCACTAACTAACGGTATCCACTCCGAAGTGTTTCTCCGGCGCGTGGCACACTTCGTGCGTACATTCACCTCGCCCATCTCACTGTCTCCATTCTCTAGTTAGTACACGCAGCCAGCCCCGCGTAGCCTTCGTTTGTTACCTACGATGCTATAACAAACCAGATCGTTGATTGACTTTCTAATTGGCCATCACTTCATTACAATACCGTCGTTTTATCCGTTTTTTTGTACCGTCGATGGAACACGACTCGTTTCAAGTTTATCCAATTGCTGCAAACGCCGATTTGAGATCAAAGTCCCGTTAGAGTTCGACGGCCCTGTTGTGGGCAGTAAATAAAAAGTTGACCAAAACCGTAGGTATAAGCAAATATAAATGTTTAAACATATCCGTATTGTCGATATTGCTTTTGCACGTTTTATTTTCAACGTTGGAAGCAACAGCTTACGTAGATGGACAGAATATTTATGCAAGATTTATCTGAAATTACAGGTTTAAGTGTTATTACTACCGCTTAAATGGCGTTTTTGTGTTGAGATTTCAGTTTAATTTGTATGATTCATACAAATTAAACTTAAGTTCTATTACATCGGAAATCCTTCTGACGTTCAGTAAAACTCCAGCTCCTCGTCTGAAATTTATCGAATTTAATATCTAATATAAAAACGTAAATACACATTTTCATATTCAAAAGGCTTGATGACAAACAAGCGATTCAAGGAAGTTATTTCGCTGGCCCTCCACCACCTCAAGCGGTATAATTACATTGGCTTCCATTCTCCTTTGGGTTATTTTCCCAAAATTAACTTGTAATGTTGAGATAAGGGAAAGTTTTTTCCTCTTTAAACAATCTAGAAGGTTTATTGCTCGCGTAACAAAATTTCTTGATAGTATTATAGATCAAACGACAAGAAAATATCATTGACATAAGCAGAGGTCAAGAGTCCCAGACGTGGTGCCGTTATGTGTCCAGTTACGGGGAATTGGTGCGCTGATCCGCGTCAGGGTCTAACGTGGCACTTCATTACTTGGCCTCGTTACCCATCACCTGGCCTCACTCCACCGTCGCCATCGGCACTTTCCACGTTCGCCTCCCAATTCTTTACGACCAATGTCAACGTTTTTACAACTCATTTTGTACATTTTGCTCGGGATATTATACATTTTTATACATCATAATATTTTATCATTTTCAGAATTTTATTTCCCCGAAATTAAAGTTGTACCTACATGAATTATTGGTTTCACGAATAAAATTCTTATGCTGGTTTAAGCCCGTAGCCCGCTTTCTTGCGTGCGTGTGATTACCTCGCTCGTATTGCTGTGTAATATATTCATATTTTCACCACCTTCGCATCCTTAATGTTTCGTTTCCTCCTTTGTTTTCTATGGACTGCCTTTTCTGCAGTGTTT
>DWJH01000521.1:0-10368 GCA_018248735.1 Tagiades litigiosa | reverse complement strand
AGCCGCGGGTGATAGCGAAGCGAAGGAATAAAAAGCATCTTGTCGCCAAACGATACGGAGTTTCTTAAAGCAATTAAGATAAAACCGACGACAAAAGCCGCTGGGAGGCCCGCTGGCCCCTTTTGTTGGCATCATGCTGGTAATTAAAGTCCAAGTTTTCGATCACAACTGCCCGCATGGACGACACTCAAAAAGATTTGTACAGATCGGGTTTACTTCCACGGAGTTTGGCTAACGAATTTTAGATATTTTATGTTTTTTACTACCCTAGTATGTCAGTAGCTTAGTCTGCACGTCCTGCTGTTGATTGGTGTATCATAATGTTCTGCTAGATGTAAAATGAGATATCGCCTGTTGCAGGTATGAAGCCGTCTTTTTATCCTTACTTTAAATATATCCAAAAATTGAAAGGCTTTAATTTCTGTAAATCAACATGTATGTTATATACATGAATAAATTATTTTCGATATACTATTTTCAGAGTTTTCAGCGTTGGTTCAATATCCTGAAGATTACACTAGACTTAAAAATCATGAGTTAGCTCCTATAGTTATTCAATAAATCATCCTCTATTTTCGTTTCAGTGTTATTTTATCCACGTACTAAAACGACCGAAATTTTTATCAAATTGAATTTACTATCGTATTTCCTGTCACCAGCATCAAAGCGTATGAAAAATTTCAATTTCCGTTGCGTGAAACCAGTTTAAAATTCATTCACTGGATTTGATACACACGTTAACTGAAATAGTGGCTAGCAAAATTTAATTGGCTGAACGTCACGCCACAAATTAAAAAGAAAAAAAAATATTATCAAAAAGTATAAAAGGCGGTAGACGGTTTTAATTTTCATAACCTTGAACGCAGCTTTCCCAAGGCCTTCATGAATATAATCCTTGAATTAATAAAGATGCGACCCTTCTGTAACACAGTCAGCGGTTATTATTGCGCATTATGAGCGATACTCGGCAATCAAAATAGACGACATTTTAAGCACCAGCCCTCGTCTTCGTGGATGATAAATACAAGCGATTTACACCTTAAACATCTACACAAAGCGATGCATTATTCCATACAAAATTGAAAACAAACCCTCACTGCATTTAATAGGGGCCCATGTAACGGTACTTAAAGTGAAGGTCGAAATGTAGACTATAAGTGCTTTGAGGGTTATATGGGCCTCACGATGTTGAAATTTTGTCACAAACATACAAACGGATTGCTCTATGAATGTTCTAAAACAGTTGAACTTGGAGACTTTGAGTCATAATTTTTATAGTAATTTTAAATTGCACAACTGTGCATGTAAGAGATATTTTATCTTAACCTAAAAAAAATATTTTAAAAACTGAATGTGTTGTAATAACATCCTTAGAGCTTGGAAAAAATAATAAACAAAGAAGGCTTTGTGTTTATAAATTTTAACTAATATTATTAAGAAAATATTTAATTTAATTTTTTTTACTGCAAGAAAACAGGGGGGGGGGGTGTAGTTATTAATATCAAAGTAATTTTTAGACATTGTAATATTTTTTTTTAGAAATATGCATAAACCTATATTAATATCTACAGGCCGCTCAAATCAATTTGATCAAAGCTAAATTCCCACCGCCAAAACATTTTGCTGTTTTAATTGGTAATATTGACCTGTCATTGTGAATGACCACAGACTGCGGGTGGATTTTCATTATAGTAAAATTCCACTGTGGGTAACTTAGCTACGTACGCTCGTTGACTACGGATTATCTATATATATAATAAAATGATAACGTGCTGTGTGTGTGTATTCAATCATTTTCAAAAGGAAAGATTTAACGTTTAATATACTCACTTACACCATTGTGGTATCTCTGTGCCATGGGCATGGACACATACAACATAAAATATCAAAAACATATACTTAAATATCATATCACTTAAATGTTTACCCATCGAACCCTTACTTTGGTAGGCCGAAACAAAACGAAATAACTGAAAGTTAAACTAATGTTACTATTATTTATTAATAACTACTTTTACCTACTTTTTGTTTATCTATGCGTAATAATTACTCCTAATGGATAAAATAGTTTTTTTTTCAGAATTTTATATTCGAAAAAAAATTTAACTAAACATTTTCCTTTCTTCCGTAACCAAGTTAAACGTGTGGCTTAACATTTTCTAAATTGAACTCTGTGCACTATCCATAAGGTTGATTTCCATGTACGCATCATGTTAGGTTAATGGAGTTGCGTGATGTAAACAACCATTAAAGAATTTATAGCTTAAGTAATGTTTGATACGGAATCTATAACGTTTTGAGCGAGCGGATAGTTTTCCGTAAACAATTACGTGCATGGCATAGATATTTAAAGGGGCTCTTTGATTTCCACAGTGAAACTCCCTCCGTTTTTATGGAAATGAAGTGGTAAATGCCGTGCAGTGTATATCCTACTAATATTATAAATGCGAAAGTTTGTTGGTTTGTGGACGTGTTTGTGGGACTTTCACGTAAAAACTATCGAACGGATTTTAATGAAACTTTACAATAATTTAGCTTACACATCAGAATAACACATAGGCTATAATTTATGAAGATATTGTGTGAATTGTCTGAAATATAACGATGAGTTTAAAGTAAGTAGCAAAAAATTCAGCCATCTGGAGGGAAGATTTACCATTCAGGGGCGGAGCGACTAAAATACTATCAACATTGGATATAAAGATATCCAGTAGTATATACACATCAGTGTATCAGTATCCACATACGAGTATATTGCAGCCGAGCGAAGCCGGGTCGGTTCGCTAGTTCTCCGTAACACACTGATAAAATACAAAAATCCACGAAATTATTTTCTGTTTTAGTTAACATTTGAGTTTTAATATGTCACGAAAGATGCAAATGAGATTAATTATGAGATAGATAATCTGGCACTGCTTATGTTAATATCATAACAATATAATTACTTTCTAACGAAAAATATAGACTTTTAGCCTAACAAAGCACGCTGGCTCGGCAGACTTCGTCCTGCCCGATAAAGCTTTAAACGATATGCCGACAGCAGCGCCACCTACCGTGTCTAATATAGCCTATAGCCTACCTAGATAAATGTACTATCCAACACTGAAAGACTTTTTCAAATCGGACCAGCAGTTCCTGTGATTAGCGCGTTCAAACAAACAAATAAACAAACTCTTGCTTTGTATATTAGTGTAGATGAGATGTTTTTGCCTCACTGGTTCATATTGTGAAGTTATTGTATTTTCTTACTAACGTTACTAAGATTTAAAGATTAGTATTGTAATCACTCAACACTTTGGAACTCTAAGACTTAGCAACGTCACATTTGGCATGCATACTCCGCCTGTATGTAGAAATCGATAAGTAGTTAGTAAAAATGAATTTTCATGAAATCCTATCAAAAATGGTATTTAACGCGAATAAAGTTGCGGGCGTTTGTATGAAAAATATCTTAATAAAAGCGAGTTAAAAATAATAAACCATCCCTACACAGGATGCTTAATTTCCAAGGGTCCAAGTCAATACTGACTTCCGGAAAACTAATTCGATAGAGCACAAAATTAATTTACCGGGTCCTTACTTAAGTTTCCGGTCTGTTTGTGGACCACTGCTTCGGTGTTTAATTGTGAAAATTAATTACTGTTTGCTCTCAATATTCTTTGGTACTAATTTCATTTTATAAAAGGCAATCGGTGAATGGATTTTTCAATTATTCACCTCCGTAAAGTTATTTTTCCGCAATCTCTGACTTAATTTGTCTTTTTAACATTTTTGAGGAGTAACTTTAACTTAAAAGTCTTAAGTTAATTGAAGTTAGATATTCTAAAATTACACAGAAATGTCAGGGATCATTTATGTAAATTTTAAATAAAATAAATATATCTTATTTTTTTTATTGGACTTTTTCTTTAACGCGATAAGCACGTAGCAAAAAAATTGCAATAAAATTTTTCAATAAAAATATTAAGCCATTTTAAAGTTTTGTAGCTATTATATGGGAAATATACTACCTAAGTGTTGATTTCTCGCCACATACAAACAAAGAAAATAGCGTTGCCTAAGCCAAAGCCTACGAGCCAACAGGCTTGTCCTCAAACCAAAAGGCTTTCAGTGTGATTTAATATTCACAAAATATTTTAGTAAATAAGTATTTTAGTGCACACGCTTGTGTATTTGTGTATGTATCACACTATAACCGAAATAAAACAGCTGCACTCAATTAATTCTAATTGAATTTTTCACTTCCACAAAAGAAAACAGTCTCCTAAGACAAGCGTACATTATTATTGCATACATAAAGTTTTCACGGGTATATCACTCTAGACAGCAGGTTATTAGCGAGCTGGTCATAAAACCCCGATGTTATTTTTGCGCACACCTACACTTTTATTACTCGTTTATTTATGTACAAGGTGATCTCGGGACTCTTAAATTAATGCCGCTCAAAATTCATGCGGTATTTGAACGTTGCGAACATGTGGGCATAACCTGCACACCATCACATCAAACATTAACACACAATTTACTGACACATCCTTTTGCTCAGCTTTAAGTAAATGTAGATCAGTGGGGATAAAGCGTATGTAGGCTCGACGGGGTCAGTGTCCACCATACGTGTTTATGTTATGAGCTATTGCGGGTTGTTTTTCAGTTTGAAGAATGTGGGTGCCCGCATATCCAGGATACTTGAGGCGACTTATTCCTCAAGAATATCAACGCAGCTGTGTTTTTGAAGGCTTAAAAGCCAGCAAACAGGCAGCCGGGCCACTTGTTGGTACTTACCATTCACATAGTCTCCACCGCCTAAGGAGCAACACCAGAGGCACCAGTGCTGTGTGTGATCGATCTCACATAGGAAAATCGTGTTACATAAGGGGTGCGGTTGTCATAGGCTGCAGTAGTCACTTAACTCCAGGTACGTTTGTTACATTCAAATAAAAAAAGGCATTCGCTAAACTATACTTTCATATTAAGATCATTTATGGACATACTTAACAAGATTATAATGTTATCCTAATTTGGGTTATGTACTTATATTTAATATTCTTATTATATCTTACCTACGTATGACGCCAAATATATATTAATAATCTTATAAAGTGACTTTTTTATTGTATTAATTTGGAAGGTTATATAATTGAAAACCTGTTATATAATAACATTTTCACTAAATGACTTTAATATTTGCCGTATTCTCTCATATTTATGCCGAATCAATCAATCTTAGGGGCATTTTCCGATCGCCGCCTCGTAGAAAGAAAATAAATCTTTTGTAAAAGTTTTATCAACAAGATAGGTATTATTCATGAGGGTGCCAACCCACTGATTGATCGCGCTGCTTAGACAACGGTCACATCGACAGCTAGTAAAGAAAAGCTACAGTGAAAAATATTCTCATGTACCGATGGTGTGTAATAAATAACTATTAAATAAAAAGTAAAACCGACTTCCAAATCCGTAACTTCACGGCAACGGGTCGAGACAATGTGATGTGTGGATCGCAAAAAGAAATTCGGAATTGCGGTTGCAAATGTTTAAAAAAAGAGTATATTATTCGGTGGTTAAAATAGCCCATAAGCAATATATATGCGATCACACAAACCTTTAATATTATTGCATATAGAAGATGATCTAAGCCTAACAAATAAAGTATTTAATATTATATATAACGTTTTAATATCTCTATATTTATCGATATCTTTATTTTCATAGTTGTCCTACTTATATCAATTATCGTTTATAGGTAGCTGTATGACGACTACCCAAGGTTTTCATCCAAGTTCTCTGCCGGCGTCAAAATTCCTCGACAGTTACGATCTAGGTGTGTTCAAAGAGTGCATAACCACTTACTGGGCAAGTGTGTCCCATCCTAGACCATATTTTCGCTTTCCATCAGGCGAGATCACGATCGAATGCTATGCAGTTATAATTAAAAAAAAATGTTTTATGTTCTTTAAACAAAACTGAAATTAGTAAAGGTAATATCTGTATCTTATTAATGCATAAATTAAACGTAATAGGTCTTTTATGTAAGTAAACTCTATTATAGGTGACAGTATAATATTATTAAAGTGCGAATTTATAGAGCATTTTAATTATTTACTAACTTACTCTTCCGCTCAGTGATGCAATTGAGTATTGGCCTTTGATACAAGAACTCATTGAAAGACATTTTAATGAAGTTTTCAATACTCTGTAAATAGTAACGTTTCTCACTAATCATTTAATTATTAGTTTATTATTGAATACTAAATATTATTACCCGCTTACCGCTCCGCTTTTTGCTGTAACCGCGCCCTAAATGTCGAAACGTGATACTGAAAAATCAAGGAACAAATATGGTGCATGCTAGCTTTTATACGATATAATAATAGTGTACGTTCTTTCTGAACAAAACGGTTAATTATATTAATTGAATATAAATATTATTAGAACAGAAAACGGGCGAAAATAGCAGTTGGCCGTAGACGCTGTATAATTAAAGTTACTAATATAATTAACTTGTAATTATTTTATAGCGTTAATCTAAAAAGTATATTGCACGCAACACTGAACTATCAAATATTGTTAAAAGTTTTTGAAATAGATAATTCTTCTTGGGTTACCAATAAAGAAAAACATCGTGAAACACATATTTTGGCATGGTTGTTATTTAAAAATTATTGTGAATGGATTAAAGAACCGACAGTAAAGTAAATAAAATTAAATTTTTGTAATCTTTCTTCGCAGCTTTATTCAGTAATTCTGTTATTGAATCAGCACACGCCCTTTAGTTGAAGAACATAAGTAAACTTTATTTTAAAGTCATTTATAACGAAAACATTCATTTTCAAATCCTCGGAGAGCGCGTATCTCATTAATTCATACGGACATCCAGCTGCCTCAGTTGTCTAAAACTGTTTCAGTCGGAGTTACGTCAAGTTCATTTTGATTAATGGTAATGTTTTATTTCAATTAAAATACAATTACTACAACAATTAATGTGCCGTGGAGTATTGTCAGCCCACGTCAAAAATATGATCAAGGTTCATTTGGTCATGGCCGAAGACAATTGTAAATATTGATGTCTATAATTCTTGGCTTGCAGAAAAACAGAATAAACAAACTAGTAAACTCTTCATATTTGATTTTAATATGACTCTTTGGTTTAGTATTTTGGTTGTGACGGGTTTGATCGGTCGCATCGACGGGTTCATTTTCTGCGGAGGTGAATATATGGCAGATAAATTTTTGTTTTCTGGTGTTGATAGTTTGTCGTATTCTATGTATCGATGCCACCTGCATCACAGGGTAAGGAAACAATGGTTTTTAAAACTCATTCGTTGATAAATTATCTGGAAACTTAATTAAAAATTTCCTTGGGAAATAAACGCTTAAATATGTTACTAACGCTTCGGTTTGATAGTTTATTTGATTAGTAGTTAGTTTGTGTTGTTTTCTTTAGTAACGTTTACGGTAGTAAGAAATCTGTTAGCATGTACAAGTTTAAAAGTGTACTGAGTCATATGCTGCAGCGACAACCTAACATCAAATAGGCGGTCGTTCTGCAAAAAAATCTTTAGGTCATCACGCCAAAACGTATTTATCGTTAAACAGTTTCAATTCAAACCGAAGTGGAATGTTTCGCTCCAACAATTTAAGCCACGTCGAGTTCATTTTGATAAATGGGCACGCATTTGAATGCGAATTCACTTAAACGACTCGCAATTAAAACGTTGAACGGGGATAATATATCGCCTCTAACCGTCGCACTTGATCCAGCGACGTATGAGCGACATGTGTAATGTCCATTATTAGAATCCGTTTCATGCTTTTTTAATACTTTTATTATCCTCACTTTTTCCAATGAAGAAAGAAAGAATCAGTCCAAATGAAAGACGATTTAGATCATGATGAAATATTGTTTGTGCATGTTAGCGTTAGTATCAATAGATTTTATCCTAGACTCATTTTTCTAATAAACTATTTGTGTGAAATAACTTCTAAAATATTAAGAAGTGCACTTAGTTTATAAAGTGATGAGATGAGATAAAAAACCTATCCTTTAATATGTTAAGATAGTCATTATTAATGTTTTTTTATCAACTGATTGAAGAACGTATAAAATATTATACAACATCGCCTAGTTTAATATATCAATTTTTTGCAATAATTTCATCAATTTATTTATGCACCCTATATAACATACAGAACATTTGAATAGAATTGCAAATGTATTAAGTCATCTAATACAAATCATAAAGGAATTAACTTCAAGAGGCCATAAGCTTACAATATCGATGGCCGTCTGTTAATGTTTTTATTATATCTCGGCATAAGTAACAAGTCGCATTTGTCTCGCCGGCGCCTGTCGCTAACGAGATAGCAGCCGGCGGCGCACGCGCAATATATATTACACAGGATGCTCTTTTTACCCGGTAGGCTAACGATTTTATGATTGCGACAGATGGAAGGATAAAACTTGTGTATATAGATGATGTCAAATTTTATTTTGTTTATATTTATAAGACTTACTTATTAAAAACAAGCTTCTCGAAGGTTATTATGAGGGTTAAATAAAGCACTCGGCTATTTTTGGCTACATTTGCATATGAAATCGTTAAATATGTTTTTATAGAAAATAATTGTAAGGTTACAACGATATTATTTGACGTTTACATAATTTCTAAATATTTCTTGTTAGATCTTAATATCTTAAAATGAAATTTATCTCACTACATTACTACAAGATGGAAAATATTCAATTTAAATAAATAATTTTATTTTTATCAAAAGAAACAGCCTGTATAGTTAACAACCATAGCAAGCTGAACTGCACCCACGGTGTTCGGCGCGAGCGCAAAATGCAAATAGTTGATTTGCTCGTTCACTCCCGCGACTGCACTTGTTTATACCTACTGGTAAATATTTTCGATTGGGAAATGCATACGTCTGTTTAATTCGAGAGATAAATAGACATATAATTAAATTGGCATTTAAGACTGAATGATAACTCCTGTAATATCGCTAGAGACAAGGGTGACATATCTAAAAATCTTAAATTTAACATAAGCAAATGTTATTTAACTTCAATTTATTACTTTAATAACATTGCCTCAGTTGTTACTAGGGATCTAGACTTTTAAGTACTTATTAGTATCAAGTAAAAACATTTTTAAAATACCAATTATTGTAACCGTGAATGTGGACATACATAAATATCAAAAACAAATCAACCTGTATAAATAGAAAAATAAAACAAATTCTGCATGCAAATACTTTATTCACTTATTCACTGGCGATAAATAATATTGTCTCGCGAGATATATGTGTCTGCGAGTGAGCAGCGACAGAGACCAATGGAATGAATGATTGAGATCATGAACAATCGTTCAGTGAATAAGTCCACAATATTTAGTCGTGGTAATCTTAGTTGTAGCACATTATATGTCGAATAGATACATATATATTTGGCGCTTCATGACTTAAACTGAGTTGGTCACCGTAAATATTCTTAATATGCTAGCACCCTTCAAACTGAAACATTACTTACAAGATGTGCTTAACAGCTGAAATAGATGTGGTTGGTAGTACTGAATATTTTAATTCGATATGTCTATACGCCTGGAAGGACCTCTATCACCAATTTTAAACGAAATTTTAACCCCTTTGTTAATGTCCTAATTTTATTTCTACCACGTCTCAAAATAGGGCATTCCACGACAGTTACTAATGAGAAAACTTTTTGTGTATACATTTAAATACAAATTAATAGATCCTGGCAGGAGGCTCATTAGCCATATCCGAGTGTGACGGACAAAGGAAAGCTTTTAGTGAACTTCTAAGGAACTTCTAAGAGCTTTTTGTCGTGACACGTAAATAAGTAAATCATAATTTTCATTTGAGTTCTGAACTAATTTTGTGCACGTTAATTCACAAGTTTGACGAGTAATTAAATCTTAATCCTTGAAAAATATAAAAGCTATTTTTTAAGAGTAACAAACAAGTTAATATTTCACTTGTTGTTAAGCGATCACTAAAACTAAAACTCATTACAAACATCTTAACGTAATTCCTCTAAAACATTACCATTATCCTGCCTTTGTAGAGTAGATTAACTCTGAAGATTTTTCATTCCGAAAAATGTTAGTTATTTTTAGAATGATTAAAAAACGCATTAAAAATTGGTATTTTATGAACCATTATTATGATTTAATTTTAAAGCCAACGCGGACAAAGTCAAACATATACCATCGATCAAAACCAAAACAACAATATGTATCGAGTTGACATTATAGGGGGTGTTCAGAAAGCAATCAAACGCGGCGTCACGTGTAACATGTTAATGTGCTCCCTTATTGCTTTGTATCCAATATTGGGTTTGATCAT
>DWJH01000520.1:0-10369 GCA_018248735.1 Tagiades litigiosa | reverse complement strand
GGCAGGTCACAGCTGCGTTGCTACTCCTGAGGACTAAGTTGGTCGCCTCAAATATCCTGAGTATGCGGGCACCCACAACCTTCAAACTGAAACACAACATATAAAAGTTGCTTCACAGCAGAAATAGCTGTGGTGGTGGTACTGACCCCGTCGAGTCGGGATAGACTCGTACCACCACTAAACACTTGCTACTCTCACAAAAAAAATGGTGGAGTTAAGGACAAAAAAATATTGACCCTTTCATACATTTGAACATGTTAATTACACCCCCTCTAACGCTGGAGCCAAACAATGGGAGGGGTTGCGCAACATCAAACAATCGACTCGTCGCCTTGACTGCGCGTCACTCAACCGACGCTTCGGAACCAAGGTCTTTGCTACGTGAATCCGTCAATTAGGGTACTATTTTTACATGGAAATCGTTATCATATTAAAAAATTGCCTAGTTACACAAAATGTCAAATTTAATTTGACATTTTTATTAAATCTATATTAATATTTTTTTTTATATAAGATCTTTGTATTGTATAAATTGACCAAAATATAGCGATAAGCGTCATGTAAATAAGTCAAAATTCTGCCTTAAAGTCGCGGGCAACGAATGTGGTATATTATAATAGAGTTGAAATTCCAATATATGTAACATTATCAAAGCACAAGTGACGATATCTTAGTTACTAAAAATTTAGTCAACATCAAAGAGAGAGAGAGAGAGAAAGAAATGGGTGTAAAACCGAAAGCACGCTTATACCGAGAAATATCCGTTTTTAAACACAGCACGAAAACTACCATGCCGTAGAGTACATCAAAATTTTCAAAAATTTTAAAATTCTCACTTGTCTCAATATTGGACCATTGAAAGGTCGTGATGATAATAATGAAATTTTAAAACTCACCATCTAAAGTTCAGCTTCCAGTTGAACCCACCCCAGGTCATATCCGATGCCTGGATGTACTCGAAGGTTGTGTCCGATATGACGTCGATAATGGGACACACTACCGTGGTACGGTCCTCGACGATCCGCGCCAATAGTGGCTCCAACCAACCCTCTAAGAATAAAAAAAAATATCGTTAAAATCACCATATGTATTGAGTAGTTAAGTTTAAATTTTATCAGTCGATGTTGCGCGTTTTTAGCCGACTTCCAAAAAACAAAGAGGTTTTCATATAACTTATACTTATTGTAATAATAAACAATTTAACTATCAATTGTTAACTTGTTTAACAAATAGAGAACTGCTTCAACAAATAAATTTATTTTGAATTAAAACAAAACCGTGACGAATATGAACAAATGGACATACTTTTATTTAATTAATTTTTATTAAACAAATATTTAACGTGATAACAAACGATTTAACAAATGAAAATCTTGTTTAAACAAAAAATAACTCATTTCACTAATAGAGACCAAGTATAATAAAGTTATTTGAATTGGAAAACAAAGTCGTAACGAATGTGAACAGGTGGTATTATTTTGTTCAATTCTTTTTTAAAATAATATCGATCATTACCTGTACATTCACAATGCGCGTCGAGGAAGGTGATGACGTCACCCTTCACGTGCTTGGCGCCCAGCAACCGCGCCCGGATTAGCCCCGAGCGGTTCTCCGTGCGAAATAGATGCGTCGGCACCGGCAACGTCTTTATGTATTGTTCCAGCTTCTTGCCAAGATGTTCTATACCGTAACGACTTCTTATTAATATAATTACTATAATAATCATAACAATATAAATTCTTTTCACTTCCAGACGCCCATATACGCATGAGTTTTAATTAGTTAAGATTGCTTGGCACCTAGCAACCACGCTTGGCCACGAATTAGCCCCGTGCGATCCTGTGTCCATTCCGTAACGATTTTTAATTAACAAATATAATAACACTAAGAAAAAACTTTATATCGGGTGTCCAAAGTTAGTTTTAGTAAAATAATTAAATAGAAAACAATTTTCAGCAAGCACAATGATAGATTTTTAAAAACATACTAAACTTTTTCTCCTAATGTTTTAAAAGAAGTGAAGTTTCTACAATGTAAGGCTTACCCTTTTCGCTGGCGTCATCAACAAGTATGATCTCCTTGAGCAAAGGTCTTGGGGACCTGTTGATGGTGCTCCATATAGTACGGATGAGAGTCGTCCATGCCTCATTGTGGAAAACTATCACCACACTAGTAGTTGGCAGTAAGTCTGGATAACGTTTATCTTTGCATCTGTGTACAAATAATTATCAAATCAACTTATCAATGTTCCAATATCAAGCATGGGTCATAGCTCAAAAGATGTTAGGGCTATAGTTTAACACTATCCATTTATATTATATTTATATTATATTTATATACATCGAAGGTGTAGAACAGTTTGTTAGCGTGTGTTCCACTTGAAATGATATGAATGCCAGATTATTCAGAATATACATGGTAACCAAGTAATACCACAACAAGGGGTGATAATAATATATACAAAAATATAAGGAAAATATATGTGCATGCCTTATTTGTCATAAGGAAATTTACTATTTCTTATCATGTTACAATTATAAAACAGTAAATGAATTTACTGATAAAATTTTGTATGGTTTCACTGTGGATAATGTTAAAATTACAAAACTGTAAATAGTGACTAATACTTATATGATAAATCTGAACAAATACAGAAAAAAACATATGCAGTAAGATATGTAAAATTATTTAATTCGATTTAAAATATTTAAAATATTATTACTGGGTTAAATCCACCATTCTTACTAAATGTGGGTTGCATTAAAAAGTTCTGTGGGTTTGACAAGGTTTTCCTTGTTCATTAAAATAAAGTATGACATTTTAATTACACACACATCAATTCAGTGATATTTGTATCCAGACTTGATAAAGATAAGTGTTTATTATAATATTGCAATGAATTATTTTAGTAAAGAATAAAACTTGTACTCACTTTTCAAATCTAACATCAGTAAGAGATCTATTGACTGAGATCATATCACTAGCAAGCAAATTGAATTGATTCTCCTGGAACTTATCCAACATTAATTTTTCTTGTTCAATTGGAATGTTTACAGCCTTACCTGAAACAAAAAAAATGATTAAAATTCTTGCAATATCAAGGAAGGATTTTTGTATGAGCTATGATTTTTTACAACAAGGTACTGGGACAAAAAAAATATTTTAAATTAGCTTATTTAGTTGCATGTACAGGAATCAATATATTTTATTACTAGTGCATGATTAATAAATTCAAAGCAGTAGTTACATATTCCAATCTATACTAATATATAAAGCTGAAGAGTTTGTTTGTTTGTTTATTTGAATGCACTAATCTCAGGAACTGCTGGTCCGATTTGTAAAATTCTTTCAGTGTTGGATAGTACATTCATCGAGGAAGGCTATAGGCTATATTATATTTTCAAAAAATTAAGGATACTTGCTAAAACTTATAATTTTCTTTAACACCCCATACAAATCCGGGGCAACCCTCTATTAAAAAATAAAATTTGTATCAAATTATTTCTATTATATGTTATACTATTGTTTCAGAATCTCTATTATTCTTTAGATAAAGTCTATAAATATTTAAGTGAATGCTGGAACATACAAAACATTCCTACTTATTGCACTTCATATTTAAGTAATAACATTTAAATGGGACAGATGATTAATAAGCAATGAAAGCTATAATTATTGCTGTGTTGATTTACAACTGTCTATAAGTATAAAATGTAACTGATGTCTTGTCATAAACATTAATCATTCCATCTGAAAGTATATGTACATTCTTAAACAAAGAGCAAATTATATGGATGACTCACTAATTACACTAAATTGTTTAACAAGATATATAGCATAAGATTGTTTACATTTATATAATGCAAGAAGTAATGCAAATATAATACCTATATTTTATACCATCATGAAGTTGCCTTATTTTTAAGAGGTATGAAACCCATAACAAATATAATCTACTTTAAATAAGGTACCTTAAATATACATGAAACAGAAACTAATTTGCGGTCCAAAGCCTTATAACTTCATGCAAAAGTTTTTGTTATGTAAATAAAAAGAAATAAATTTATAATTATAGCACAGAGTTACCTGTTAGCTTATTTGATTGTTATAAGAAATCTTACCCATTTCTCCTGGTGATTCTCCAGCTGGTTTAACTGAAGGTGCCACTGCCCATCGTTTTAACTTAGATCTTGGATAAGGTGACAATATTAGCCCATCTTCTCCCACATCCTCATCTATTTCATTATCTTCAATATTTGTTTCATCATTTTCTATTTTTTGTTGCAATGCTGCAGCAATAGCTGCCTTTTTACCCCTCATTTCTTCTACCTATTTTATTTTGTCAGAAAAAAATATTTTAGTGATGTGAGCTACAAGGTTTTGTAAAGTTTTAAGCTATTTTTTTAAATAAATTATTTTAAATCACTCTGTTAACATTGAATTGTCATTTTATTAACAGTTCATTAGTAGACAACTTTAAAATTACGTAAAGCCATTTGTTTACAAACTTCTCAACTTTGTGATTTTTCAAATGCTCATAAATTAGCACCTTGTGAATCATAGTTATTACCACCTGCATTCAAATATTATCAAAGGCACAGACCACTATACAACCCTTTCACAGCCTATTTATAATTTAAGTGACTAAGGAATTGTAGAGATGTTTTAGTTAGCCTTTAAGTTGAATTTAAGAGTAATAACATACTAACTTTGTAAGTTTCGATTGTTGTTTTCTTACAGCCATCGCCGAAACAGTCCGAATAAAATGCCAAAATAACGACGTCTACAAGCAACCACACGAGGGATGTGAGTAAGATTATTCGACAAGTGTGTATTCTAAATTTACTTCTGAACATTTTGTGATTAATCTACTGTAAAACCAACTTTATTTCACTGCCACATGTCAATGCTACGCGCGCCTACCACTCTTGTTGACCTATAAATGGAAACAACTAAATAACAGCGGCCACTTTGGGAATCCTCTTCCCAAACACAAGTAATAAAATAATATAATCACTTAGCGTAGCACGAATATATTTAAAAAAATTAAGTTAAATGTATCGCAAAGTAGGTTTCCGGATGTAATTCGTATTTGAAAATGATTTTTCTCAACATTTCACTTCATCCAAAGCACCTAATAATCACTCGTGAAGAATTTACTCAGAAACAAACCTTAGTCAACTTAAAAAGGTTTATTTCAATGAATTATTCTGTTTTACTCAACATAAAGGCTAGCGGTCGACAATCACCAAGGCAAACGTATACACTATCTATACGCACGTATAAACGTCAATCAAACTTTCTTTCTCTAGGAATCTTGTGCGCCGTGTCCTCTTTTGTTCGGATACAAATACCATTTATCACATATTTAGAAGGTGATATATAGTTAAACCCTATTTCTCACTGTTTACGATTTATTTAGCATTAAAATCATATTTCGTTTTAGAAATAATATAAATCACTAAATAGTTTTACGCGTTATTTTTCACGTATTTTAGTTTGTGTAATTTTAAGTGATATATTACCAAAACAGAACATTATTAAAATATTGTATCGTTAATTAATTATAATTTCAAAATAAAAAAGACAAAATAAATAAACCTGGCAGTAAAAAACTAACTTGTAGTTTAAACTAAAATGAAGAAAATAAATTTTTGACAATAACGTTAACAATCACGTATATCTGTCAAGTGTCAGTTGTCATTTAAACAACTGGGGGCCGAGGGGGGAGATTTATTATAAATAGATAGCTAGTTAGCTAGATTATTTTTAGAGATAAGATTGTTGTATTGATAAAGAATTAAATCAACAAGTTGTTACTTTTAATACCATTACAAGAGAGCAGCGGTTTCTTAATTCATTTTTATTATGATGTCTACGTTAATGCATACGTGGTTTTGTCATTTTTCGTAATAGATGTAACGATTAGCAATCATGAATCGAAGTAAGAATAATAATTCGAGAGCAACAAGGAGCTCAGTGAGCACGAGTGAAACCGAAATGTATGCGGATAATTGCCGACTAGTCGCCAATGAAAGCAAGCCAGAATTAAAACATGGAAAAGAAAATTCATGGGTCGCCGGAGTTCAAATGTTTATTTCCTTTTTGCTCGCCGGCTATGGAATGGTAGCAGCCAGCCTACTACTCGACAGAGTCCAACACTGGAAAGTCTTTGAAGATGTGTCCGAAGTGTACATTCTTGTACCAGCGCTGCTTGGATTGAAGGGTAATTTGGAAATGACCTTAGCATCACGTCTTTCTACTCATGCCCATCTAGGACATCTTGATACACATTTGAGTAGCCTGGTTATCGGAAATCTATGCCTCATTCAGTGTCAGGCGGTTCTCGTAGGGTTCTTAGCTGCAATGGCAGCGGTGGCAATGGGTTGGATACCAGATGGACAGTTCTCTCTCGGCCATGCAATGCTGCTATGTGCCTCAAGTGTGCTGACGGCGTCGCTAGCAAGCTTTGTGCTGGGACTTATTATGATTGGTGTCATTGTAATATCTAAAAAAATGAGCATAAATCCAGATAATGTTGCTACACCTATTGCGGCTAGTCTGGGAGATTTGACGACGTTGGCACTATTATCTTTCATATCCTCTTTACTGTACAAATATATTGACACAAGTTTATTTTTGGCATCTGTAATTATTGTTATCGGAGCTGCATTAGTGCCATTGTGTGGTTATGTTGCTTGGAAGAATGAGTTCACAAAACAGGCACTAGATGAAGGCTGGGTTCCTGTTGTTTCTGCAATGGTTATAAGCAGTGCTGGTGGCCTCATATTGGACTATACTGTGTCAAATTACAAGGGCATAGCAGTTTTTCAGTTGGTAATAAACGGCATTGGGGGGAATATGGTTGCAGTACATGCCTCCAGGTTGTCAACAACTTTCCACACTGGCCAGCAAGAGGGATCGGTTCTTGGTAATACCAGTAGATTGTTACTACTCATGGTGATACCCAGCCAATTGATATTTATTTACACAATAGCTGCTATCCAGGCTGGACACACATCTGTTACACCAATTTTCATTTTAATATACATGTGCGCTGCTTTGCTACAAGTTTTACTGTTATTAATAATAAGCCATTACATGGTTGTTTGGATGTGGAAATTGGGCATGGATCCTGACAATTCCGCTATTCCATATTTGACTGCACTTGGAGATTTGCTAGGAACGGCATTTCTAGGCGTAGCTTTTCATATTTTGTATGCCATCGGAGATAAGGACAGTGACTTAGGTGATTGAATTGTATTGTTTGTAGATTTTGGTCTTAAATTATTGTGACTTATGTATCTTTATTTTTTATTCCTAAAAATGTGGGCTCAATACATGTTTGATTTTAAATACATTTGGTTTTAAGAGCCTGTGTTATTGTTATACAATTCCAAATTTTGTTATTTTAGCATGTATTCATGAAAGTTAGTGTTATAGACCTTATGTTATGCTTGGAATTTACTATAAAATTGTCAGTATTTTGCCATTCTATTATAATTTTGTGAAAACATGGATTTGTCACTTAAGGAGCAATATATATGAATATTTTTGAGGTTTAATGCTCTAAGCAGTACTTAATGTTTTGCAAATACAAAATCACTGATCTATATTGTCATGTTTTAAATTATTCTCGAATTGTACTTTTTTAATGTTTATTAAATATATGATTTTAATTATATTAGTTATTAAATTGTATTTTGTTTTTTGAGAATGTTTGTAATCATTCAATAAAAAATTTAAAGAAATTTGTAAATAAATATAAGAAATGTTTGTATATTGATACTTAAAAACAAAAAGACATAATAAGTTGTATATTGGTGCTACCTTTTTCATATCAAATTATATTTTTACTGTCCCAACATACTTTTGTATGTTGCAATAAACTTCATTTATGCAAAAATTTTTGATCTTTTATTGCAATAAATTAATTGCTAATTATTATATGAGGAGAGCATTGAGGCATAATTTATTGCCATTCCCTTTCCAGTTTAAGATTGAAAGTTCTCACAAAAAACAATGTTAAAAGTTCTTTGAAGTACAAATAAAACAGTTTGTTATGAGTTCGAGCTGAATAAGCAATTTTTAAAGAAAGATATTCATGCTATGAATAATAATGAAATTTATAAAATTACAGACAAAACATATCTATGTAATTGGTAGAACCTCACAACTAATTAAAAATTCTAAATATATTCCACAAATACACTGCTATTCTTGAGAAATTTTTATTATATTCAACTATTTTATTAGTGTAATGTGTGGTACACTTTACTCAGTAATACATATGAAAATATCTAATAGTAGTTAATTTTTTTGTAGTATTAAGTTATTTAGTAACTATTTAAAGTACTTGTCAAATAAATTTAACTTATTATTTCTTGTACTATTTCAATAAACAAATCATACACTGGCTTTCTACACAATAAGGTTTCAGTGCAAGAAAAATCAAGTGACTTTTTAATTTTGTTTATTCTCTTAAACCTAGGTGTTTACTTGACTTCACGCAACCTTCTGACAGCTGATCTGCAGGAGGATGCAGCGGTGGTCGAAAACACCCATGCACCACCAGCAACGGTCCTTTTGCAACGTTTACAAGACCAAATGCCGACGCAGGAACGCTTCATGGCATCCTGAAAAAATATAGTACATTATTTATATGGTTTTAGTGGTGGTAGAGTACACCAGGGTCAGTATGGTATATCTTTGCTACTCTTGTCCCAATAAAATAAAAATATAGAACATTGTTCCACTAGTTAGCATTAATGTTTTTATTTTAAGTTTAAGGCTTAAAAAGAAAACAAAAATTAATAGGGCAACATAAAAAATTTATTTAAAGTAATAGTATGTAATGATATAGGCCTCATTTAATACAGGGTTAACTGTATTACAATCTTTCTCAATTTTAATTAACAAAGAAAACAGTAATTTGAAACTATACTACAGACAAAAGTAAGAAAACTTTTGATATATTCAATATGACCAAGTCATGTAATATTTACAATAGTGTAAACAAATATAGTTCTGTTTGTTAATTACTATAAAAGAAATTAACAATATTAACATTAAATTACTATTATTTATTCAAAGGCTTGTTTCTACATGTAGTTTTAAAGTCATACATTAAATTGAGTACCAGTGGAATATATTTCTACATTTTTATAAATTATTATTGTTATTTTAACAATTTAATATTGAACAATAGTTTCAATAAGTCTTAATCTCAAATTAATGAATATATTACAAAATAATTACAAGTTATTATGAATATTGTTGTTGTCAAATGATTGTATGCAGTACATGATACTAACCTTTCCACAAAATGAGCAAGTGTATTTTGCATGTTGCGTTACTTCCATTTTCTTAACCATTTTACGCAGGGAAGCACCATAACGTGTGCCATATTTGCCTGTAATTCCAACCTTTTTCGTACGCTTGGCCTGAAAACAAAATTGAGCGGTCAGTGGAGATAGTTTTTATTACACTCATAATAGACATTAGTTCCTAAAATATAAATTGCATAATGTGGAATTAACACTAAACATTTAGAATAATTATTTTTCATAATAAAGTAAGCAAAGATTATTAAAATATTTAGAAATTAGATTCTCACCATTGTAAAGTAACCTGCCTAACAGTGTTGTTGACAGAAAAAGAGAACTGACAGTGACAAATTAATGACAATGTTACTTTACTAAAAAAAAAAAACAAAATTATTATTTCTTTAAATAGTTTTCAAACATTGGAAAATACTTTTACATCCGAATTTTTACAATCAAAAGCATAATTAATTAAGATTTTCATTACTAAGAATTTCGGATAAATACATCAAGGTTGCACAAATATAAAGTAGAATTACATCGATTTTATGTTTCTCAGTTTACAATAGCAAAAAAAAATAATAGATAGTACATACTATAAACCAAAATAATAGTTTGAAAATCTCTTTATTTATTTACAAAAAATGCTTAAAAACATATTTTTCTTAATTTAATAACTAAATGTTCATGTTAAAATAACAAACACAACACGTTAATGTCATCCTGACTACACGCAGAGGTGACTGACATGACAATGACAACAAACAAGTGTCAGGTGTCAGTATTGTATCAGTCAAACGACGTCCATTTCAACGACCTACAAATCCGTAAAGGTCGATCTTTCGGTTAAATTATAATCCCACTTCTTGCGCATAACTATCAATTTCCCCAAGATTATCATCTGTAGATAAAATCATATTTTTTACTTTCGTAATACTGACTAGATTAGAGTCTAAATCATACCCAATTTCGTTAAATGTACTTATCAAGGTACTGCTGGCGGTCTTGATAAATTCATCAGAAATTTGTGACTGTAGTGAAGTTGC
>DWJH01000519.1:0-10371 GCA_018248735.1 Tagiades litigiosa | reverse complement strand
TTGGAAACACGGCACTCAATGCGTGATGGTGTCACGTTACAACTAGACAAATCTCAAGTTCAACCGCAATGTTATAATTATTCTAGCCTCTACCCGTGGCGTTCTTCGCGTTTAGATAGCCTCTTTGTATTGCACGACCCAAATTGTCATTTATATTTTCTTAATTATCTCGTAAAAACTTAAAACCTTACAGGTGTTTGTGGTGTGTTGTACATGTCCATGGCATCCGCGACACAGGGAAATCTAGTGCGGGGGTGTGAGTGTTTAAAGCGTTTTTTTTTTTAGGAATAAAACAAAAATAATCATACTATGGTGTTTCGCATTCCAGGTGACAAAATTAAGAGCATCAAAATCGAGTTCACGGGACCGCCGTTCGAGGATGCGGTGGCCATACTGTCCCTCGCATCACCGTATCCCGTGGAGCTGGAGGTGGTGGAGGGTGGTAGGACCAGCGGTGAAGGGTGGGGGGTACATCATCCGCTCCTGAAGAGAGCCGGCTCCACTGGCGATGTCAGCACGGTAGGTTTTTGGAGTAAAAAAATACTTATTTTAAAAGATATTCACAACACTAACTAACTAACCAACCAACCAACCAACTAACCAACCAACTAACCGACCAACCGACCAACCGACCGACCAACCGACCGACCGACAGTCAGACAGACAGACAGACAATGTTTTTATATAAGACGAAGATACACCAGTACAGCAGTAATAAAATGTCAATATAACACTGGTAACTTACATGGTGTTTGCTGTTGGGTACCAAACACGGAACTCTGTTGTGGACTGCCAAATGGTTGGCCCGTCGAGGGAGCACTGAAACTGCCCCCGGTCGTACTACCGAAGATCGATGACGACTGAGTTGTGGCTGCTTGACCTGTAACAACAAAACAAGTAGAGTGAAAATTCAGTGGTGGTCTGTCCAGACTCGACGAGGTCAGTACCACCGCCACACCTATTTCTGCTGTGAAGCAACTTTTACAAGTTGTGTTTCAGTTTGAAGGGTGTGGGTATACCCAGCATACCATACCCTACCTACATACATACTTATCTACATATGCATACCCAGGATATTTGAGGCGTCTACCTCAGTCCTCAGGAGTAGCAACGCAACTGTAACCTGCCTCTCTTAAGACAATCGTCCTGTTTGAAGTAAGTTACAGTTGTCATGCGCTGCAGTTGTCGCTTTCAAGTGAACTGCACGCACGTTTGCTACTCTTTACTGAATAAAAAAAAAGTGAAGCAACTGTTACAAGCTGTTTCAGTTTGAAGGGTGTGGGTGCCCGCAAACCTAAGATATTTAAGGCGAACAACTTAAACCCCAAAAGTAGCGACGAAATATGACCGGCGTAACATGGTACAATCGTTGTGTGAGTTGTTAACAATGGCTGTATAAGCTTAATGCTTTAACATTGTATTCTTTTCTATCTATTGTCTTTGACGGCTACATTCTCTCCCCTCTGTTCCGTTGTAAGGTGATGCGCAATACCAAGTGTAGTGAGACATTTATTAAAATATAAGTTTAAAAGTAAAAGTAAAACTTTCATTGTGCTCAAACTCAACCCAACATGAGTTACAGTTGCCATGCGCTTTCAAGTGAACTGTACGCACGTTTGCTACTGTTTACTGAATCAAAAAAAAAAATCTTACCGAAACCAGGGGAACCAAAGCCGCTGCCAGCCGTGTTAGTGCCGCCACCCCAGAAATCAGGTGCGGGTTTTTGTCCAAACGTCGCACCACCGCCGAATATATTAGACGCATTGGCGTTCGATTGACCGAAAGTTGTTTTACTGCCGAATACGTTTGCGGTGCTGCTTCCGAATACCGAGCCGGGGGAACTATGAACAATGATAAAAAAAATATAGTTAAAAATAATAATAAAAAAAACTAAAACGAGATTTTTATAATTATTTTTAGTTGGGCTATCTACAGAAAAGGTTTTAGTTCAGCTATATACGGAAAAAATTGGTGCGCAAATCACCCATTTCAAAAAATGTTCAATAAATGCTGATCGTGAAGGCCGGGGTGAAGATAGTGAGGCAAACTTTATAAATTACTGTTTTAGTTACTATTATTGTCATCGGTGCTTGATAAGCGAGCTAAATTTTAAGCAAAAACGTTTCGACTTCAAAAATTACGTTACATATAAGCCAAGCTAATGAAAGCGTATTAAATATGAAGTTTTAACTTACACCTATTTCTGTTATGAAATAATTTTAGATCTGCTTAGGATTAAAGGATCTCTAGTTTGTTATGAAAGTAGGAAAAAAGGATGCAGTTCAAAACGGTATTATGTGATAACCTAAACTAATCTCAATGCCTTTAAGTGACATAATCTCAAATTTATAAAATAAAAAGTAAACAACCAACCCGTTGATTAAAAAAAATGGCATTAATATTTGGGGTATCATTGCTTTTTTAATTATTAATTTAAAATAAAGTTGTCTTACCTGCTCCCAAATATACTGCCACTGGCTTGATTCGATGCAGAAGTTGTTGAAATACTGGCGGCTGCGAATAAGTTTGTTTCAGCTCCACCGAACGGCGATGCGCTTTGCGCAGTTGTCGTAGGAGTTCCGAAAACCGAAGCTTGAGATACTTGTGTCGGTGTTCCGAACACAGATGGCTGTGTTGTAGATGTCGGTGTTCCGAACACAGATGGCTGTGTTGTAGATGTCGGTATTCCGAATACAGATGCTTGTGTCGTAGGAGGCGGGGTTCCGAATACAGATGCTTGTGTTGTAGGAGTCGGAGTTCCGAACACTGATGCTTGAGATGTAGATGTTGGTGTTGCGAATACTGAAGCTTGAGTTGTAGACGCTGGTGCTCCGAATACCGACGCTTGTGTTGAGGGAGTACCAAACAATGAAACTTGTGTAGTTGGAGTTGACGCTCCAAAGACGGAAGCTGGAGTCGCTTGCGTTGTTTGCGTCGTGGTCCCAAATATAGATGCTTGGGTTGAAGTGCCACCAAATATAGATGCCTGAGTGGTAGTCCCAAACACAGATGTTGCTTGAGTAGTTGCCGTTCCGAATAAGGAAGCTTGTGTAGTCGCAGGTGTCGTTGCATCGAATACAGAAGTTTTGGTTGTAGCTGCGCCGAATATTGATTTTTCACTTGCTGATGCCGTAGCACCAAACACTGATGCTTGAGTTGTAGCTGTCGTTGTTCCAAAAATACTTTGTGTAGTAGATGTCGGTTCAAATGAAGTTTTTGCTACGGCTGCACTGAAAACACTCTGCGGTGTAGTAGCTGTATCTCCGAATACAGACGAGGCGGTAGTAGTATCCGCACTACTTTTGGCTGTGGTCGTTTCATTCGACGTTGTAAGTAAAGATGCTTGTGTAGTACATTTAGCATCGAAAGCAGATGCATTCGCTGCAGCGAATATTGACGTTGGAGTACCGGTTGTTGCAAACGCGGAAGACTGTAGTGTTTCCGTTGACGATTGAGTTGTTTCTGTTTTTGCTTCGGATGTTATTGGCGTACTAAATACAGAAGGTTTTGCAGTTGTCGATGCGAGAACTGGTTGAGCAGTAGACGTGCTGAATATTGAACCTTGCGTAGACGTATCTAATACACTTGTAGTGGTCACCTTTGTTGAAAATAAAGGTGGCGTCGAACGTTTCGCTTCAGATGTTGGTTTTTTAGGGTCCAGCGACGATCCAAAGATAGAAGAAGTTACGGGAGTAATACTCAATGAGGGAGAAACATTCCCTGCAGATCCAAATAAATTAGGGCTCAGTGGTTTTGCGGCTAAAACAAAAAATGTATGCTATAATCACTATCTATTTTTATTGTCATTTAAAGATTTAATCAAGTGTGTTAAACCACCATGTGCAAATAAATTTAAAATGTAGAATACCTATTGCATTAGCGGTGCCGAAAATAGACGATGGTGATTCTGCAGGTTTGGACAGATCACTGTTTTGAGAACTTAGTTTATCCCCAGATTTTTGAAAATCGACTGCAAAATGGATAGACGTATTAATTACAAATAACAAGTAGAACAATAAAATTATAAATATATTTAACACTATACCTGTAATAACTGCTTGAGGAGATGTCGAACTTACAGGTGCTTTATTAGGATATTGAAAAGTGAAAGGTTTATTCTCTTTTCTCTCACTAGCCGACACTTTATTATCATTAGTTTTATCTGGCATATTCTCTTTTGACATTTCCGTATTCTCAATTGGCGTAATGGTGGTACTACCAAAACTGAATGCTTTCGTGTTAGTTTTCAGTACATCCGGAACATTTTGCGCCGTTGAAGACTTCATACCAAAGAGATTCGTCATTGGTTTGTCTTCCTTGGGTTTACTGTCGGGGAGTCGACTAGGAGGTGCAGAGGCACCTGTTTCTCCTGTCTCGCTAGATTTTTCATTTACGACCGGTTGAGGTTTAGGTTCTTGCTGAACATTTCCTTGATTGAAACTACCAAATACGTTTACATTTGGAGACGATTTAGAAGCAAATATTGCAGATGGGGTTGCAGCTGTAGGCGGCTTGGAAACTGTAAAGTAGTGAAATTTAAACCACATTTATACTAAAACGATTTTGAATACAAAGTCAATTGTAATTTTATGCCATCAAATGATTATTTAACAGAAATTATGTTATACTTAATCAAAAGGTAACTTACAGCTGAATGATGTAGGCGAACATATATTTTGCCCCATAAACGAATTGTATTCAGTTTTAACCTCGTTACTTGCGCTTTTAACTTCATTATTCGCGTTTTGTACCTGCGATTTATTTTGCAAGAGGTCTTTCAGAAGACTTTTTGTATTCGGCGTAATTGTTGTCGCTGCACTTGTTGGTTCAGCTCTAGCGAAGGGCTTTAGAGACTTTTCTTCGATAGTAGGTTCCACTTTCGGTTCTGTATTAAGTAATTAATGATTTTGTTTTTATAAATTCCCATGACATAGACTTGCATTGAAAAGGCACAGTCATGCTTTTTTACTCATAAATCATTTAGAAAATTAAGCTTACAAAAAGATACCAATAGATCAAAGACACGAGAACATTCCTAATATAAAATTAAAACTGTAACAAGATCAAAGATGATTATGTGTATGAGAATGTATGTTTGAGAAGGGTTTGTATGAACTTACCATCACTGAACAGAGTTCTGGCTACGTTGGTAACTGATGATTTTACAAATTTCTTGTCATTCAATGCAGTGAATTTTGGAGAATCCTGTACGATGTCTGGTTTTGGCGTCAATTTTGTGGTTGGCTGAGGTGCTAAGATTAATAAAAGTAATATATTTTTACTATTTCCAAGAGCACTTTTATTGAATTTGTATGTATGTCAATGTATCGAAGAGGGACTATCAAAGTTGATATATTTATTTTTGAGGGACTTATACTTTTATAATGGATTTTCTACGCATTGAACATAGAATATTTAGAACTTTTGTTATATAAATAATTTTCTTGTTTCAAAAAAACACTTACCGGCTTGCATTTGCATTGCACTTGATTGACTTTGCATGGACAACTCTTTCTTGCTCAAATCTACTTTCTCATTCAAACTCTGCTTATAATTCCTTTGAATTGCAGCCAACTGTTGCCTTAGCTCTATATTTACTGGTTTAACTTTTATCGGTTTGTTGTTAGACAACATATCCCTGAGTGCATCCAACTTTTGCGTTGACAATGCTGGTGTGTTTTTAGACTTTTCATTTGCCTCTATCTTCATGTTTATTATATTCTTGGTAAGTTTAGATAGATCTCTGGGAAGAATAACCAATTTGTTAGAATATCTTATAATTCTCATAGTTACCTCAAGTATGTATTGTTAAAATTTATTAATTAGCTTTCTGTAAAAGACTAAGACTGTAACTGTAATGGCCTTTAGTCTTCTCTCTTATGTGGTTATTTTTAGAACACGCCTTAACCAAGACAGTATATTTTGTTCATAACTTCTAACCTAACCTAACATCTTCCATATTGAATCACATTCTCCAATACTACTTATTACACATACTATGTAAAATAACACTAAAAACTTATCGTGCTTACTTCTTAAAGGGAGTGGTTCTCAATATTGATGTAGATTTAAAGATGGGTCCCATGTCACATTCTTTTAAAGTGTTCTTCATAGTTTTGAGTACAGCCTCCTGCCTCATTAGTATCTCCTGCTGTTTCACGAGCGGTTGATAAACATCGTCTAGTATTGGGCGTATCATACGTTTTCCTTGTCTGAAAATATATATTTATAACGAAGTCAAGACATCACCACATAGTATTAAGCAAAGCCGCTTTCCGCCGTCTTAGATCTTTAAAACTACGCAACGGATTTTCATGCAGTCTTTTTGTAATACATAGTGATTGAAAACATGGATAATATAGTACAGAAATACTTATAATTTAAGAGGTTTCTAATGTGATGTCGTAAAACACTTATAGTAAGAACATAAGCCGAGGCGGGTCGCTAGTTTATAATAACTCGTAGCTATTAAATTATCAAGCAAGTGCTATAAAAAAAATTTAAATTAAAATTGCCTCAGTTCTTATAATTTTCTTGTAACTTGAATGATCTAATTATCTTTTTTACGATTATTGTTATCGCGTTTAATTCTGTTGGTTCTATGAAATAATACCTATAGTAAAATCATTGCATAAAATGTTAACAGAAGAGTTTGTATGGCAGAAAATTGAAAGAGGAAAGATCTTTAAACTTTCGCTTGAATGCATTTTAATGCAAACTTATACTATTAATAGGAGATAAGAGAAATTAATTGTGATAAAAAATTACTTCTAGTAGCCATTTACTTACTTGTTATTATCCAGATCGTTAGATTTCATTTCGTTCCATTGAAGATCGAGCGCTTTGCGAGCCTGCTCGAGTTGATTTTGTACATAGTACGCAAGTTTTCTTACACAGTCCACGCGTTTTGTCGTCATTGGGTCTGCTTGGGCCCACTGTGGCAAATCTTTAGTCCTGTAAGATTTTCAATAAAATATTGAAAGCCAATCTATTTAAACATATTGTTAATATTATTAAAATTATTTTTATTTATATTTATTTACATACACGCAAAGAAAAAATAATACCATAACAGAAATAGAGAGGAATACAAATACAAAGTTGCTGTTTATTTCAATAAGAATCTCTACCAACAGACCTATAACAGTAAGGATTGTTAAAAAATATCTTAGTGCATTATTATTAAAGTTGCTATCTGTCTCTCTCTGTTTCTGTTCTGGCTTCTAATTCACACAACCAATTTAAATAACATCATTAATAGACATATATAATCAAAGGTTTCATCTATAAATATTTTGTGTAGGTTAATGGTATTAACTTATGTAGGTTTTCGCAAATTAAAGTGACTTACATCTTGTAAATACCGATTACTACAGAAAAAAGAAAAACTACATACTCAGAATGTGATCTCGCCTCAGCAACAACAGCGCAAGCTCTAACCAGCTCCAATTTCAAGTGGTTAATGGATGTTCGCAGCTCCTCAATCTCACAATCCTTCATAAGCTTATTTGTGTCAAGAGATATAAAATTATTGTTGGTGTTGATATTCTGTATGTCACGTTGTAGCTGCAACAAATGTATGAACATTACTGAAACTTAATATAAATATAAAAATGGAAAAATTACTTTGTTTACTACGTTTAATTTAACTACTCAACTAATCATCATGAAATTGTGCATAGATAGTATCTTCACTCAAAAAAAATATTACTGGAAAATAAAATATTTTTCTGTTGAGTACACATTTCAAAATAAGTAAATATACTGCCAATATCGACCTAAGAAACTGTTTAACCAATTAATTTTACACTGAACAGCTGCCGTACGTACATTTATTATGTAAATAGTATTTTTTCTAAAGCCTATCAAAATAAACTTACTCGACTATCGGTTTCTCTAGTCTTCAACGTAAACTTATAAAGCTCCATCTGAAAATCGTTCACTTCCTTCACTAACATCTCTGTTAACTCCTTTTCCATCTTGGCTTTATTTGCTTTCTCCTGTTCTGCTTTCAAGATTTCATTCACTTCATCGCTTTGAGGTGGAAGCTGTACTGATGGGATGACGGATGGTAGTTGTATCTGTAAACATTTTTAATGTATACAAATGGCCATAAATATGGAGGAAAAAATAAAGTATACATACCTCTTTGTTTTTGGGAAGTCAGTTAAATAGCTAATATGGACAACATCAGTATAATCTTAAGAAGAAAACTCATCCTTACATAAGTAGGCATATATGGAATAAAAAAAAGAGTATAAATTTCGTTGTTAATTTATGTTAAAGTAATGCTTGTTACTTGTTTCAGTTTAAATAATGTAGGTGACTACATATCCAATATATAAGGTGACTAGCATAGAGCCCAGAACAAACACCTTACAGACCTCTCACAGGACAAGTTCTTTGAGAGTGGGTAAAGATGCTATGAGCTGTGATGGTCACTTAATCTGATAACCTGCATGCTCATATGGTACTCTAGTATCAATAAAGAAACATATCTAAAATTATTATACCTGTGGTTGTGGTGGAATGGTCGCTGCTGGTTTAATATCAGCCTGCTTATGTTCAACGGCTGGTGGAGTTGCTGGAAAAAATTATTCAAACTTGAATATCTAAGAAAGAGCACACACTAAATATTTTTTTGTATAGGAAGAAGCCAGTAAACAGACTGGCGTGCCACCTGATGGTATGTGGTCACCACCACTTATGGACACAAGCAACATCAAATTATAGTAAACATTATTTTCTTTATATAATGTGCATCCTTGTGACTTCAATGTTTATTTATTAGCAGATCTTTATAATTAATAATAATTAAATTAATGAATAAAATAATCAGGAATAAGGTTGTAATAAAATAAAATTAGAAGCATTGTTTGCGATGGATAAGTCTTACATACCTGAAGAAAATCCATAGCTGATTTGCGGTTGAGGCACCGCAGATGGTTGAGAGAATGCCACTGTATTGGTTTGAGGCGCTTGACTTTGAGGCAGAGTCTGAATAGCTGGTTGAGGCTGAATAATAAAATCAAAGAGGCAATCTATAAAGATTTAATCAATTTGATTACCGAATAATAATAATAATTATTATTTTTATTAATAGACTAAGCAGCTTCCGCTGATGCGCCTATATCGAGAGCTTGGAGCGAAAATCATCCAATCTATTCTTATATTAATTAATTGAACCTGACTGTATCCTCCTTGGGCAACTTGTTCCAAGTATATGCTATTCTATTTGGCAGAAAATGTTTCATCATGCCCCGATAACCCAGGCTTTTTATTTTCTGACAAAAATATTTTTTTTCAATATCTGGGATGATGTAATAATTATGAAGAATTTTAAACAATTCAATGAGGTTGCCTTTATCCCGTCTGCTTCAAAGGGCGCTTAGTCTGAACTTTATGAGTGTTTGCTCACATTTGCTCATTATATTTGCATTTGACAACTCAACATAACCAAAACATAATTATAATCTTTCAGTCATCCTTTAAGAACATTATTTTAAGAAGCAATGATTGAAAACTAAAAGGTAAAACTTACCTTTGGTATCACCAGAACTGTTTGAGCAGGCGCGGATGTTTGTGGAGGTGTATCGTCAGGAATATCACTAAAAAGCAAAAATATACGCAAATCAATTACAATATACTAACGCAAATTAATTATACTACAGATACAATATACTAACGCAAATTTTATATTACAGCGAACTTGGTACCACCAAACATATTGTCACAGTTCGTAGAGACCTACCCCTTCCATACCGAGTGACGTATGTCAAAGTAAAAAAAAATTATCTTAGTGACTTATTATACATGCACGACCCGATGGCTCTGATGGTTGTAAAACAGTTTGAAGAGCCAAGTGTTCCGGGTTCGATTCCCGGCGGGTGAAAATATTTATTTGAACTACATGTTTATTTTTCCGTGATGGGTGTTTGTAGTGTGTTGTATGTGTACATGCTATCCGCGACACGTGGAAACCTAGAGCGGGGGTGTGAGTGTGTAGAGCGATTTTTTTTATACATTTACCAATACCAATACCAATAATACCAATGGATCAATTTTGAGGTATTCAATGCGCAAGCGCAATATTCTCTGCTAGAGTTGTCGGAAGTTAACGCAAGTATATAGAATGTTAAATAACAAAAACTAACCTAGTAGTAACTGCCGCTGGTAGTAATAAAGGTTGTAGAGGCGTACATATCTGTGGAGCTGCTTTATTTAAGCTGATAATGTTAAAAATAGACAGCAAGCCGGTCTGTGACACCACATGAAGTAACGGCATAGGTGGTAACAATTCATTTTCACCTGTAAGTTAATAGAATATTAGTACGCGGACATATAAATATGACTCATATAGGAAATACTATT
>DWJH01000518.1:0-10378 GCA_018248735.1 Tagiades litigiosa | reverse complement strand
AACATATTTAGAACCTCCCATAGGTATTACAACTATACGAAGTTCAGGTTCTTCAGCAAACAAAATTCTCACACAATGTCCACAAAATACAACTCCATAATATAGAAAAATGTACATAATGAAAAGATAAATGTGTGTTTAAATATTTTAATTTGAAACAGATACTAAATTTAAAGTTTAATAATGAAAGACTGATTTACTATCATAAACTAATTAAAATTTATTTTAAACTAGTCATTAACTTTTTTTTTATAAGAGAAATATAAACATGATCTTAACCTCATGACCAAAAATATTTAAATAAATTGCCATTTTTACGTTAGAAATATTATTTTTACATTTAATTAACAAAATTATGTATTTTTTAAAGTTCTTTTCTGCAGTTTCTGAGCTTATTAAGATACATTTGGATATTCATCAACTCTGATTCGACGATAGCATTAGATTCCATGAACTTAATATAATCTTCATGAGTGGGACAATCATAGCTTTTTAACTCTTCAAGTTTACTCGTTACTGGTGTTGACTCGATATGATTTATATAAAATCTTTGATTTGCAGTGTTTTTACAAGGTTTTAAATTCAAATAAAAACCATTCGTTACTCTATCAATTCCCATTTTTGTCAAACATTTAGAGTTTTTTGTCTTTAAATTTACATAACCATTGTCATCCACAAAACTAAAAAAAGAATATTCATTCTCTGTATCACACGCAATAACACCTGGGTCCGTTGTTTTCCCACAAATTAAACCTTTTGATGTTTGAAGCTTTGTCGGTTGTTTTGTGACTGTGAATATATCCAATGTTTCAAAATCTGAAGATCTCCTTCGATCAAAAAAACGAACAGATTTTTGTCCGTTTTTATTCACTAAAATGCTCAGAAGTATATTTGTATCGTCACCATATGCAATTTGTATTCGTTCTTCAGCTAAAACAAAACTATGAAATATATGCCAAATCAACATGCTGTAATTCGTGACGATTTTTATTTTAAGTTGAAACTTATAACATTGTTTTGATTATAATTAAATAGATAATTCGTTGCAAAAAAAAGACCAAATGTTTTTTTCGATGGAGAATTTTTAAGATAAATTAAAATTAAGTTTCAAAACTAAAACTGTTTGTTAGACAAATGTCTCATAATCAACTAATAAATATTGGCCAGAAAACATTTTCTTGTTCGTTATATGACAATGATGTCTCTAAAATGAAGCCATTTTGAAAAAATATATCAAGTAATTGCAAAAATTTACGAATAATTAACTGAAAAGGCATGGCTAAATCCTAATTAATAAATTTTTATGTTCGTATCATAAAATTTACAGTTTTTAATGATTTGAATATTTTTTAAAAAATCAGTGGTGTAAACAAAAACATATCAGCAAATTAAAAACTTGATCAAACAAATGAGATAATAAAACTTATAAGTGACAAAAAAACATAAATGATCTTTGGTTCTGATAGAATTGTAAATAAGGTTACAATTTATGTGAATCTATTGTTCTTTATATTACGTTTTCAAAATTTAATTGCAATTATTTAATTAACCATTTAATGTCAAAAAAATTCAAAAATATGTAAAACGTTTTAATTCTAAAATAAATTTAACGTGAAAGTCGCGATAATTTTCAATCGCATATTACTATAAACAATAAACATATGCTTAAAATAGGCACAACTTTTAGTAGTTCTTTTGCTATATACCCGAAAGCAATAGATATTATACATAACGGAACAAAGGCAAACATCTTTTTTGTTAAAGTGGAATGATAATGTTTAGATGATACAATGAAAAAGCCCGATATAAAAATGGCTATTAAAAGAGATATAATAACCATTGCTGCATACAAACTACTCTTTTTGGTTTTTACACATACATCTTTGTTGTTTGGCACGGAATCATTAATTACGTCTCCTTGTGTTTCTATTGTGGGTTTTTCTATATTATCCTTTTCAGAAATTAACGATTTTTCATTTTCTTTAGACTCTTTTGTAATTATGTTTTTATTATGTTCATTAATATTTACCGGTTTTGTATTTGTATCCTTTCTGGAAATTATTGGTTTAATTTTTTCGGCACCATTTTGATTTATCGGTGCTAATTTGGGTTCTATAAGTGTTTCGGTCGAGTTTAATTCAGGTAGAGTAACAAAAAGGCGTAAAACAATAATTTCTTTGTTAGTAGACGAGTCATTATCCCCTTCGTATATCAAAATATCTTTTGGTTTTTCTTCGTTTGATGGCGGTCGATATGAATTGAACAATTTTAATATTATGCAAAGCATCATTAAAGTCTTATTTATATTTCGTGTAGACATGTTATTTGGGGTTTAATTTTTTTACGCAAATTAATAAAGAATTAATTTATGATATGATAACAGCAAATTAATTTTCAAAAATTAAATCAAACTAATATATAAAATTTCCATAAAAAATATAATTAAAACATATAAATCATTATCACGAATAATTTTTTTGTAAATATTTTAATGATCTTAATTAAGATTTACACAATAAAAAAAAGGCTTTTAAAATATTTTTATAAATAAAAAATTATTTATATCTCCTATTTGATATTAATTTGATTTTTTCTGTCCGAAAAAATCATTAAAAAAATCAATATGTCAAGATAAAATTTCAAATTTCAAACTTCAAATGTTTGTCTAATGTTTTCTATAAAAAAGTTGTTTGACAAAAAATAATGTTTAATGTCTCTCATAAATTAAGTATGACAGTTTTAGTCAAGTAAATTATTCCTTTTCGGGGTTGCTTAAAAATGCAAATTTAAAAATTATATCCCTTTTAGAAATAAAAAAAATATTAAGACAAAAAACAATAGTGTAAAGTTTAAATAATCTTTTTTGGTCAAAATTCCATCACAATGACAAAATGTCTAAATTTTGTGTTGTATACCACGTATTTAACTTACCATTCAAGGCGTCAGATACGTCATTGCTATTTAAATTTTGCAAATTTTTATAAAAAAATTGGAAGCACTAAAAGTTAAAATATGTTTTTTTTATGCGATAAATCTAAGCCCAAAAATTAAAAATTAGTTTTAATCTACAAAAAACAACTTAAAAATATAAATATCTTACAAGTATCCAAACATACCCCTTTAATTAAAACGAATATCAATAATATCTTTGATGGTTGCACTTAAAAATTAAATTTTTAATTTTGTGCATTAAAAATATGACTACAACCATTTTACTAAGATGCACCCCTATTTAATACTAAAATAAAGCTCGATTGGCCACCAACAAAGTTTGTATAATTTTTGTAATTTGTTTTTTAAACAGAAAAAAAAATTAAAGCAGTTATAACTGAAAAAATATTTTTTGCACTGTACCGAACTTTAAGTTACTGTGTATTATGTACAGAAGAAAGAGTAGACCAGAAATTTTTATAAAAAAGTCTCGCTTCACAGAGGGCCATTTTGGTAGTAGGAGGAGGGCAAATTTAAGTAAATAATCTCAAAATGTGGCGCGCTCATAAAATGTCGGGAACCACTGGAGTAAAAGATTTAGAAAAGTTAGCATATTTCTCAGAATTAAAGTGCAAGATCTCCTTTATAAATATGAAGGAGGTTTGCAACAATATGTTTTATAAAAGCTTTATCCCTCTCTAGAAAACACTTATTATGACAGATTGCAAACCCAAAAGGAGAATTACAGAAAGATCTTGTCTTATAAACACTGTCATTATATGACAAGAACTTTTTTATCATAGTTTTTATGTCTTAAGTTTTACATTTTTGTAAATGCTCTGTATTACTGCCTAATAGGACAACGTTTTTTTTTTTATGAAAATATGATAAACTTTTGACATTTTACAAGTATGAAAAGAATTTTTCAGACATCTTTAATATCTTGCAGTTGTTTTTTAAGTCTTAGTAAGAGTTAATAAATGGTTTTATTCAAATTTTTGATGCAGTATCTTTTTTTATGGAACAAAATCCTGATTAAGGTGTTGTTTAGATTATTTAAAATTTTTATTTTACCGATCCTAACACCGTCGTTTGTATCTTGCACTTTTTAGTCGTATAAAATAAAAAGATCGTCTATTTTTTACAAATTTTAAATTAATAAAAATTAACAACTTGCGTTTGTAAAATGTTTTTTTTTTGTCTTTAGGTGTTTTATTATTTAAAATTAAAATTTACTGTCATGTTTTAGGACAGGAAAAGGTTTAGAGATAAATATTTTATTATTTGATCAGAGTTAGTCTTCTTAAATAATGCTTTTTTTGTTCATTTAATCCTTTGTCATAGTTTAAAAGGGGTGTAACACAAGAATAATTTGATGTTTGAGATCAGATTAGATTTCAAACGTTAATTGATCCAAATCTTAAAACCCTTAACCAATCGTATCGATTGAGTTTTTGTTTTAATCGTAACATGTGCAAAAAAAATTTGTTGTAATGTTATTAAATCATCATTGTATTAATTTTTTACAAATGTCTGACAAAAATATTCGTAAAGTCTCCATTATTTTACAAAAATTTTGTTGTACGAAATTAAGCCTGAAAACAAAACGCTTTAGAAAAGATCAAATTAGAAATTTAATTCTTAAGCGAACGAAGTAATGTTTTAACCACAGTTTTTATTCAGTAATTTTTTGACTTATTTGTTGATAAGATCAATAAAATTCTGATTTTGTTTCGAACATTATCATGGCCATCATTTTTATGCGCAAAATATTGTTCATTTGATTTTAACCTTTCAGATTAGAGTTCATCTTTATAGTTATAAAAATAATTAATAAACAAGTTGACCCGTCTAAATACTATTCTTTGGGTGTATTTACATCAAAACATATTTTTTTATTGTTTAAAATGATTTTATTTGAAATTATACTAATAAATTATATCAATGAACGCCTGCCGTACTGACGGCTTAGAATTTAGTAAAACTTTTTCTGTCACTATTGCTTTCTTCAGTTATTTCTGCATCAAACTATTTTATAAAAGTTTTTCTGGAGTCTCATACCAACCATCAGAAGATCGTTCGTGATCCTCCTGATCTGTCGATGGTTTCTGATCCATAGATCAGCCATAAAATGACGTCCACATATTTAACTTCTCGATTATACTTTTTGTTGAAAAAAAACTTTTATATGATCATCAATAAAACTGTGATAAACATCATTCTGATTATTATATTATATGCAGTGTTCTAACCCTAATGTGTAAATATATTTTGTCATCAGCTTTATTAATAATGTGTAAGTTATCTGCTACCGCATTAATTAATCTTAAAAATCAAATTGAAAAAGGCGATGCGTGCATTAAGCTTGTTAAAAATGAATTGGACGATTATCTTAAAATAAAAACTACGATAATTAACGAAATTAATCAAGTTAAAGAATCACTAAATGAAGAAAAAAGAAAAGTTGATTCAGGATCTCAAAATCAAGAAGAAATTAAAAAACTTAAAAATAAAATGAAAACCTTGTCTAAAAAACGATTTGATATTTGCAAAAAAGTTGTGGCTGCAGAACAATCGTTGAAAATTCAAGAGAATGAACAAAAGAAACTACTACTTAAATTTGAACGACATAATGATATTCAGTCTAAAAGGCGACCTAGTTTAATTGTGTATACACCAAAAGCAAGATCTTTAGACAATCTAAAGACTGAAAATATTCAATGTGAAAAAAAATTAATTTCATATCAATACCCGAATAATACACTTTTAAATCATAAAAAATGTTTCAGTCCGAAAGAAATAGCACGAGAAAATCGTTCTTCTAATAAATTAGCACATAAAGCATTGAAAGATCCTAATATCAGTCAAAACAAGACGCCTTTAAAACGTTCATTTAACAAAAATCAACAAGAATCTTTAAGTTCAATTGATTCTAATCCCGATGTTACTCCGATTAAACAATCGTGTATCGAAAGTCGCCTTACCCTTCAAAAAAATAATATTAATTTAACTAATAAGCCGGAAAATAATGTAGATATTAGAAAGACAGATTCGCAAATGGTAACCTCTGCATTCGATCGACCTTTAACCAGTAACACTTCTACGCCGCAGAGAAAGGATACGTCTATCAATCAATTAATGCCGGAAAACAACATCGAGCCCAGCTCTCACGGTTTACCGGAACTAAGTTCAGCAGAACCCAAAAATAAAGAAGATTCGACATCTTATGTTGATAACATAGAATTTGAAAATGAACCTAATGATGGTAAGAAAATTGATGTAAGTATAAATAAATTAAATGATAATAACGAAATTCCAGAAGTTCATTTAGTAAAAGGAAGTAAGCTGCCGTTAGAATCTGAATTGCCTGAAAAATTAGTGATGTATACTGGCGATGTTGAATCGGGTAAGGTCAGTACGTTATACGAATCTTTTAATTCAACTAAATTTACATCACAGGAAAACATTTCCGAAATTGAAAAATCTAAAATTTCAGAAAATGTAAGTTTAAACTGTGAAAATCCAAAAAATAGGGAAATTTTAGATGAGCCTAATCAGTCAGAAAAAAATGAACAATCTACAGATTCTAATGACACAAATAATTCGGGAAAATCAAAAACGCCCGTTTTTCTGCAGAGAAAAATATTGCTAGCAAAAAAACAGTCTCATTGTCGTCAAAATTTAAAAACAAAGATAATACCCGATTCTACTTTTGATAAAACAGTGCAAGTTGATGATCCTAAAGAGACTTATCTAACAACCATTGACAATAATAATGAGAATGAAAAAGTTAACGAAATTAAAGAACAAGATGTTATAGCTAATATACAACATACTAATGATGAACCACTAATCTCAACTGCTCCATCTGATAATGGCAATAATAGTGGTAATACAAAGGATATATAAATTTTTAATGCAACCAGTTCATCTACGCATGATCCTAATCCTGCGAATATGATTACAGAATGTAATAATCCTCCTTCTGAGCCGTCTAACATCATCGAATTTGATAAGGCTTCAGTTTTTAACTCTGAATCTTTAAAATCTTTAAATACAGAATTCAGCAATGAAAAGTTTAATGGTGATGAACCTTCTGATTCTATAAAAGAAAACAATTCTAAATCTTCTAATCATAGGTTCAAAATTACTTGCGCAATAATTACATTTAGTGTTGTAGGAATTGTTGCTTTGTGTATTTTACTATACAAACAAAAGTTGTTTAGTTTATTTTTTTTTGAATAAAAAGTTCTGATTTTTTTGCGTAAAAAGCACGAAACTTTAGTTATGTTAAAAAAAAATGTTTATTGCAAACTGCGGTTGTTAAAAAAGAGAAATTTAAAATTATACGTGTTGCCGGCGGAAAAACTAAGTCGTCAGTTATGACACCGTCGCTTCCCTGATATGAAACATGTTCTCCAACATTGTTTCAGATCTTGACTTGAAAGTATTTAAGGACAAGTTCTTATAAACACATGAGATAGAATATTGCTAAACCCTAATCAATCTATTTATACTAATTGTGTTCTGGCTAGCGTTAACTCACCTCAAATAATTAAAAAAAAAACATAAAATTAGACGACTTAAATTAAAACTTTAACGACTCAATTGAGATCTAACAATAAATTATGACACAAAGCAAAGCAAAATTAAAGTTTATATTCAAATTAATACATTGATTCTATAGAATTGAACAGAGATAAAACGATAAAATATTTAAGGATTATGATCTGTAACGTTCATTAAAACGTATATTAGATGTATATTACACTAAATCACGAGAATTAATTTTTTTTTTGTTTTTTTTAAAAAATTTCATTTTAACTTAATTATGAGCTCATGTATATATCAAGAAAGTTTACGCCTTGATGCTTTTGTAACATGTTGCTGATGTTTATAACTAATATTTACAGAATAACGTCATCAATTTTATCCAATGAGTTTGTTAAATAGAAAATATTAATATGAAGAATCAAAAAGATTAAAAAAACATAAAATATTAATATAGTTGATTAAAATCACCTTTGTTTCTATATGTAAAGATTAATCTTCGCAACATCACGATTTAATGAGCTGTACAAATCGTTTTGGTTCCTGATGTTAGTTCAGAAAAGATTTGATTTTAAGAAAAAAAAACATCATATTTAAACAGAAATATTGTTAAAAATTTAGAAAAAAACTTTGAAATGATTTAATAAATTGAAATTAAAAATATGATTAAAATTTGTATAACATCAATTTTTATTTAATTTTTGCAAAAAAGAACCCTATATTTAACATATGAGAGCAACAAATTATAGAACACTTAAAAAACCAGGTTTAAGACGTTTTTATTATCCATACATCCAGTGTTTGATATTTTATAACTATTTTTTAGGGCTAATCAACACATCAACGGGTACAAACTGTTCTTTAAACAATGAAATTCTAAATGGGCCGGTTTATCAAATTCCAGTGAAAAATACACGCTCAAATTTCTTATCAGAAAATAACGACAAAGTATCATCTAACACCGATCAAATTGCGATAAATTTTCCTGCAGAAGATTTAAAACGCAATAGTAAAAAAATCTATGTTATGTTAATGTGTATCTGCATTATATTTTCTATCATGTGCACTATTTTAGCTTTTTTTTATGATGTTGCATTTCTTTCATTGAGTTTATTCGGTGCTCTAATAGGTGTCATTTTATTATTTAAAGTCACTTAAACCAATAATTTTTTTAACAGAATTAAAAATTTTAATGTTTGTTTCTACATAAAATTTAACAAAAGGTCGTTAGAATACAATAAATTTCATAAAAATGTAGCAAAAATCAAATGCATTACATTTAAAATTTTATACATTGTTTATATATCATTGTAAGCGGTGGCATCACTGCCGCCCAACAAGGGGTTATAAATAATAGCTTTAATATCTTTAGTTTTCTTCATGGTAAGCTCCGTATTTCCGACTTATATAGTTTAAAGGGGGAACTGAAACCATACGTTTCACAGCTGATCTGATCACCCTTATGAAACATGATAGTGTCAGAATGACACGCGGAAACCGGAGCGTTACCTGCCCACCTGTCGCTACTCACAAATACTGAGCACGACAGAAAGGCTGTCGCCTGACAATTATGTTTTTTAAAATTTAACGAGACATTAAAATTTTCATCTAAAAAATTAATTTGCAAATAATGTAATTTAAAATTATCAAAAATAATTTACCAGCAATTACGAACTTCATTTTTCAAGAGAAAGAAAGTTCCTGAAAAAAATTTAAAAGACCAGAAATTTCGAAGAAACAAAGTTTGATTATTTGTTAAAAGGTGGTTAAGAATTTTATATTAAGTAATATTTGTATTGAGATCATTTTATTTATATTTTGTTAAAGCCTTTTCTTAAAAAATAATTTATTAAACAAGAGAAAATCCAAAATTATTCTATGTACAATAGGGTCATTAAATGGATAAAAATGCCAGAATATGTCAAAATTTATGGTTAAAGGCATTTTCTATGCAAATGTTTGTTTTATGTTTTTCTCTACTTTATATTTTACAAAAACAGGGGCAAAAAATTTTTTTTTCAGGACCCTCTTTTTGGGTGAAATATATGAATTTATTCAATTTATCTATCTGTTTAAAAGTTGAATTCTTTAAACGTTTACAAAAAGGTTTGTAAGCGGTAAAATCAACAATTAAATTAAAATAAATCGTCAATTACCAATTTTTTTGGAATTGAATTTCTAAAAAAAATTAAATTTTTAAAAATCGAAAAAATAAAAATCTACCCCCAGTTCATAAATCAAATAAAATTTATATCAAATTAATTTAAATGTGAAAACAAAAATGTACCCTTAATGTTTTCGCTAAAAAAAATTATTACAGTTTATGTAATGTGTATAGCTTTATTTTATAAGTGCTCAATTGATGAAATATTAAGTGATGAAAATATAACAGAAGAAATAATGAATATTTCAACTTATATTATAAACCAGCCTTCGTTTTCCTTTGACAAAGATAATTTAAATAATTTTATATGTAATTTTACCAATGATTCGATTAAATTACTTGAATTTCCCGAACCAGAATCGGATACAGTTGAATCATCAAGGATTTTCTATACAATATTCTGTTTAATCCTTTTTTTATCAGAATATAAAAACGATGTATCTTTTGATCACCTCATTAGACGTTTATTCCGCTCTTACCTAAATAGTAGTAATTTGTGTATGACCCCTCCAAATTTTGCCCCTAAAAAATCACACGAATTCCGCGCCAAAATATTTATTTTAAAGAAACAAGTCAATTTAATTTTAACAGAAAAAAATCCTGATAAGCAACTAGTCCATATTGAGGAGTTTAATGGCAGGATATTCGTATATCGTAAAAACTTATCAATAAATTTCATCAATGATTTTTTTGAAAAATTGGAAGATGAATACATCTATCCTCTATCTGGTT
>DWJH01000517.1:0-10381 GCA_018248735.1 Tagiades litigiosa | reverse complement strand
CTATTATCAACATTTTTGGATACGAAACTTGAAAGAATTACCCATAGACCAACATAAACAACGTTTGTATACAGTAAATATTTACAATATCTGGACAAACCTTTCAGCTATAATATCAAATATCTTTTCGGAGTCTGTGGTACTGATTTATATGTATTTTTTTTATATCCCAAATCTTGCTCGAAGAAATATCTCTACTAAATGACCGCTTATTTATTTAATTATCTTAAGTGCTGTAGACCTAATGAACATTACCGAAGTTAAAAAAATATACTATAACTAGTACTAGTAATGTTACTATAACACTTTATTATGTGAAGCAATGCTCGCTAACTATATTAAGTTTGAAGCATGTTAATGACAAGGATTGGAGTATAAGACGATAATTATGATCGAAATTGTGTTAATTTAGTTGGATTTTAGTGGTGAGCATAGGCTTACTTGCTTCTTGTATTTTAGTTTAAGGCCCGTTAAGTTGAATATCCAGGATATTTAAGATGCAACTTAATCCTGAGTTATAACCGATCTCGGATAGAATAATGTCCATTTTATGTAGACATTTTGTATGTTTCCGGGCCACACGGTTAGGCGTGACTGTATAAAGAATTTTAACGTCAATATTGTCCATACAAATATTATAAAACTGAAAGATTTGATAGTTTGTTTTTTGTATTGAATAGCCTCCGAAACTACTGGACCAATTTGAAAATTTCTTTCACCGTTGGGAAGCTACATTATTCTTGGGTGACATAGGTTAATTTATATCTTTAAAAATTGGTTATCCTTAGTAAACTTCTAATAATGTGTAAAAAAGGTACCTAAAAATATTTTACAAAGTGATTGTGTAGAAGGGTAAGTGTGTTATTTATATATTTTTTAATTTTTGGTAAAAACCCGTGCGACGCCAAGACGAACTATAAGTAAACGATAAATCGCAAAGTTCAAGTTTAGACAAAATGTCAATTTGCTATTTTTTTTAAATGAATTACAAAAAAAGGTCATATAAATGTTATGTTACTTTGTATTAAAACTAAGCTTAGTCTTACTGTCAAGTCAATCAATCTATCCGTGAAAATTGGTGTTGGCGATCGAGCGTTACTGCTAAATATGTCATGTTCATGCGATCACGTAAGTTTCGCATGAATAATATTTACAGCAATTCGATTTAAATCGCCACACAAAACTCGTTTTAGACTCTTGACGTTTTAAATCTGTGAACGAAAATGGGCCGCGCGCAACTTTAATACGCCGTATTTTATTAACGAATATTAATTACTTTATTAAAGTAGGCTGGGCAAACTAACTGACTTATAGTAAATTTCCTAATTTGACTATCCTAAGCCAAGATAAATCGACAATGGCAAGTCTATCGTTAATTAATGAAAATAAACATAAAAAGTTACCAATGCGTTGATGTTTACATGAGGTTTTCATCATTTTCTAAATCCATTGTAGCAACGCTATTTTAATTATTTTTAACGTCTAAAAACAACACTATTCAATATTTCATGAAATTGCATTATTTTAATTAGTAAAATCGACTTTAATAAATAAGATGCATAAATTAATTAGCGAACTAAAATTTGTATAAAAAAGAGAGTTCATTAGTGCTAAGTTTCAAATTAATTACAGAGTTCACTCCACTCATAATTATGTTCTCATTTATAATACTAGTGCCGACACACTAGAAAGTATTATCGATATTGGTACGTCATTTTACGTCATTTCCACATCTGTTCGGTTCATTTCATCGGATCTCACTGTCTGCCATCAGCAGCAGCTGGCAGCTATCGCGAACTGATGTTATGTCAACGACGCTTGTTCGTCTCTACGACAGACATGTTACAAATAACGAAGATAAAATCTGTAATTAAATACCTGATTGATAAAATATCTATATTTTATCGAAGCAAAATATACCGAAAATAAGAATTGAAATGCTATTGTGCGTTTATGCAATTTCGTTTTATAAAGTTTACCTCAGGGTGATTATTATTTTAGCAATTGCACATGGAAATTTCATGTGAATACAGTAAAACCAGCTTCCGTAATAGTTATCTATAAATGTTTGAAACTTTAATTAATTATTACACAATATTTTCAACAAATATATGGTTCTTGTAGTAACTCATTATCAGACTGGTGACAAGGAACACAGAAGTGTTTTATTAACAACAACATTTCCAATATAATACATACAAACGAATAATTTCATTATAATTAATTGAAACGAATCTTCACTAATTAATCTTCGCACGAGTGAATATAATTATGTCACGATATCTGGTTTATGCCAGATTTCAGCACAATTTCATATAATAGCATGGCTGAATTACTAGTCAAAGGAAACAAAAGGCATTGTTATCCACACAAATGTGAAATCGCCTAACAGGATAGAGGATTTTGACGTAAAAGGGTCTCCTTATCGGTTTTTGTACGAGCCAGTAAACAGAAAAATAAACTAAATTCATTTACCTCCAGTAATGTTAAATACATTGCTGGTATTGTATATTTAAGTTAGGAAATATTCGAGCGGACAACTAACTGACATTGTTATAATTTATTAAAACTTGTGTGACTAGTTTAAAAATTTTTTAGAAAATTCGTAATGTTGTAAATATGTTTTCGTTGAGATGTAAATTTCTACAGACACCAAGATGGAGGTGGTAGCTTAAGTACGATTAAAAGTAAATTGAAAAATAAAACTTTGTCTTCTATTGCACCTTATTAAACTTTGATTGAAGATTTCTATTTACTAAATGCAACGAAGGAATCTAAGATACTGAAGCCGCAGCAAATCGAACATTGGACGTGCCTCGAAACGTAATTGGAGATCGGGATCGGTGCTTAACATTGATCTACCATAGTATAAGTTTGCCCCTTAACAGTTACACAGCTGCTTGGGAAACTTATGGTAACGGTTCTGGTTGGGGTTGAGTTCGAAATGGGATATTGAAAAAGGCCGCGGGCTGGGAAGAAATTAGGACGGCATGATAGTCTCGCCAGCAAAAAAGGATGACTTTCACATCGCCTTAATGTGATATAAGAATTATAAAATGTAATATCTTTGTTACTTCAAATATACAGCATTGAAAAATAGGTATTTTACAATTAATTTTTTGAGAATATTTTCTCAACCATGTAAACGGGCTAATTTTATAGGATTAATTTTATAAAAAAAATCTAGAATAGTTTGTTATAGATACTTCTGAGAAGGTTTTGGCTTATTGACGAATATATTTAAAATCGACTGAGATAATGAACAAATATTATTCTATGATGTAGGAGTATATAGCAAAAGTTTCGGTGAGCCGGACGGGTCAACTAACTTCGTGAACAAAGTAAAACTGTTCACTCTATAAATATTGGAACTGGACCGTAATAATCTGGCAGATTATCCTTAGACTTGTTCAAATACTTTTGTTAACGAAATGTAAGGAATATTAAGGTTGGTATACTAACAAGTTGTGCTATTTTTTTTAACTATATATTCTATGACAATTTTTTGTATATAGAACGATCTTTAATATAAGAAAACGGTAGTCTCCATATGTTAACTCTTGCTCAAATATATACCATAAATAACTCTATAATCATATAATATAATAAGGGTAAAAATGTATAATAATGCAAAAATTTCAGTGAAAATTAAATTTTGTAAATCAATAAGCTACCAAACAGGCGAGCCATGATGGTAAATATTGTTGAACATGAGTAATAGAAGAAGAGTTAGCAATGTGTTGCTGGCTTTTCGGGGAGAGGTTTTTTTTCGTGCAAAATTATATTTCTTTTTTTAATATACAGTATATTAAATAATGAGGAGCTTGAGCTCTTGTTCATGGGATTATACCCTGCAGCGTCTTTGTAAAAGTATAATTATCTAAGACATCTAATTTATTACATGTATATTTTCAAACGAATTTTGGTTGCGTAATTCGGTTGATGTAAATTAGCTGCTAAATGCCTTCCGGAACAATAAAAGCAAGTTGTTGTTGTTTTGTATTTTGTATTTTTTTATAGTTGATAAAATTAGGGATTCCCTTTCGTATGAACTCATTTTAAAAACGTTTTGACCTCAGTACGTGTGATAGAGTGAGTGTCCAACCTAAAAATATATTGTAATGTATAAATGTAATATTTATACATTCTGGATGGTGTCAATGCAAATATCGCTTATGAAATAAGTGTTGCAGAATATATTTTAGTAAGGAAAGTGTAATTGTCCGCATATCCGAAAAATACTATGAATCAGAAATAGCAATGCTCCTATCTCGCATATTTGAGGTGGATTACAGTTGGCATGGGCTGCATTTGTCACTTAACACTACAAGATTTCTTTGGTACTTTTGTAACATAAAAAACTGACATCAGGTAAACTGCATTACCTGTATGTAAATTAAATAAGAAAAAAAATTAAATTCAAATTTGTTCCGTACACATAACTTGGAGCCACGTGCGGGTAAAAATTAAAATGAGTTTTTGACAGTTAGTATTTTATGTTGTAAGGAATTAGGTCAGCTCACGAATGGCAGCTGTGGCAAACAAAATTTTGTCATGTGATAGTTAAAAATTTATATACAGAGACAAAAAGCAGAGTTATCGTTAAACCGAGGAGTGAATTAAAATTTTGTAAATTATTAATATTTATTGCGTTATATAATATAGAAGTAAATGCTATGTTCCTCATACGCTTATCACAGACCTTTCAGTGAAATAATAACAGTCACCTACCTCAAATGAAGTTTTAACTCCCTAAGTTTCCTTGGTCACCTCAAATATCCTGGACATGAAGTTACCCAAAACCTTATAACTAAAACACAACTCACAAGAAGTTTCTTGACATGACAAACGGATGGACCCGAAGAAACATGGATTGATCATAATTAAATAGAATTTGATTGTATAATTTTACCTACAAATCTTCTCTTTCTTTCTATAATATATACAAAGTTTTTTGGCCCCGGCATGTCCTTTTGTAGGCAAGGCAACGACCGCTTCTGCAAAACTTTGTCCACAGTTGTGTTGTAGCGGACATTAGTTGAATAGAACAATCAGTGAAGTTATTCATGCTACACAAATAATAAGTTAAATAAGTTGTATCCGCGATACGTGCTTTTATTTCTAAATAGATCTAATACCACATATATGGATTTTAAGATAGCTCCACAGCTAAAAATCTTAATAGACTTAGTATTAATAGAATCTACATTTTGTAGGAGCACTTTACGCCTTATTACGTAAATCAATTTTCTTTACTTATCTTACAATAACAATCTTGTGGTTAATTATGAACAGCCATTTAAGATTAAAATAGATTAGGCAAAACCATTTAAGCGTGGACTCTTAGACAAGCGATGAATACGTCAGGGAAATTCGCTCTATTGGGCAAAAGATATAGATTGTGGGAGTGGGCAAATATTCAAACCAGGGCTCAGAAAATTTGTTGGTAGTTAATTAGCATAGAAACTTCTCAGGGCGGCAACGGCGCTTGGCTTAATGATGTTAAAATTATATGCATACTGGTTCCACAACTACCGGGTGCATAGTTTGGATAACCAAGTTGTAGCTAATTACTCGGATGCGTCAGCTGTTAATAAAACGAAACGTGTTACAATTATAAAACTAGAGCTACCGAATGCACGCAACAATTAAATGTTAGTTATTTTTTTTGTTATTTTTATGACTGTTACGTTTGAAATTGAAATATTTACTGATAATCCTTTTGACATGAGTTGTCGGTATTAAATTTTAATAGGATGACAAAAAAACATCTTACATTTACAAGATAAGCGAACTTCATGTTTTTCTGTTACTCTGATATCAGTAAAAATAATAAATACCAGTAACAATTAATGATGAGGCTTTGGTATTATATGTGTAGATACTAATGTGGTTGCAATATAGTTAATGCGTATAAAATAACTTCTTAGCACGTAGTAGAAGAAATCGCGAGATTTTATTTCGGAAATCGTTTTTGTACGGAAACGTTATTTTATTTCCTTGCCTTTGTATTCGACAAGTGACAAACGTGACGCACCGGGACAATCGTTAGTGTCAGTTTGATGAGTCCGATTTTTTCGATGACGACTCGCTAGTGTGAATGCATCGTATATATTGTTTGATGAAATTTTTTATGTAATATTTTTGAAATTTGTACAGATTTAACTTGATATTTTTGTAAAAGATTATTTGGGCATTTTTATTTATAATTATTACTTTAATAGGTTTACTTTATCTGTCGTTATTTTATATTAGAGATGTATTATATTTATAGTGTTTGATAGCATAAATTAAAATCCAAAACTATTATTTTGTATTGCATAAAATGTGACATTCAATTTATTAATATTTGCATAGGTCCACCTATGCAATTGTAAGATACAATTTGTTACTTTTTGAATTTGGCTGTACGATACAATATGCTATTCTGAAACTACCGTGTGATTAAATTTAATAAATTGACATATGTGTACTCAGTTTGTTCAATTTCTTTGTTTTTCAAGTACGTAAATACTACGTACGTAAGATAAATTTAGAAAGTAAGCTAGATGCATATATAACTCCCTTTATGTCCTCCTATTCGCTTCTTGTTCCACCAACCTAATTAGGTGGCAAGTGCGGAGACGGTGCGATCGAAACTTGCGGCGTATGAGGGACCAACACTGCTGACAAGATTACCAAAGTTTCACCCATGAGCACATAGTCACAGCCAAATGAAACCTGCTTTATATATCCTATGTATCAGCGTCTATACTTCGAAATTTATGTACTTGGTCCTCTCCAAATTGCTTGTTTTACCGCGCTCGGAGACTTTAAAGTAATGACGCTGGAACGTAACGATACAATCTTTTTGGCGGGCATACAAATCGCTTTAGGATTTCAGTAAACTCCCTTTCGCAAAACGATTTCGCAAAAGAAAGATGACTCTAAATTACAACTGTTTTTACAGTAAATATTTTTTTATGTTAAACCGTTTTTTTATCTATGAAACTTTATTTCTTCATTCTTTATAAAAGATTTCTAAAATGCGGATTTCAAAGGTCAATCTAAACGTGTAATTGAACGTATCATTATCTTCATGTGACTATAGGTGTAATTGATTCAGATAACACATTTCCAATCTTGTAATATTCTCGGTGATAAAATAGGTTTGATGTTATAAAAGGCCATTCGTATTAATACATTAATGTTAAACGGTGATTTGCTCCAGGCTACGAATCGAGATATCTCGATTAAATTTCTGTCATGTATATTTTACACAAAACACTTCTGTAATTTAATTTAATTAATATATGTGGTTAAATTTTACAAGTTTAAACAATATTGTAGTTTGTATAAAGGTTCAATATTAAATATAATAAATAATATCATAGTATCTAATAGTTATCAAGTGTTATTTATATAGTGATTCTAAGTCGAGGACTTAACGCTTAACCTGAATAAAGCTGTTAGACCCTTGCGAAAATAAATGTTGCGTATATGTTCTACTCTAGTGGAGAACAACTATAGAAGTTGATTCCCGCCTTGTCCAGCTACTTCTATGTTATCCCTAAGTATAATTTAGCTTTACTGACAATGATTGATACATTTAAATAAACAATAATATATTTTACAGCTAAGTAATACTCGTACAATATAAAACAAAATGTCATTATTGAACACAAATAATTATAACACAGTTAGTTATCGAATTATAGTCAAAATCTCAATATCAAATAATCGAATATATTCTCGATCTCTGCCTGTCAAACCTTAGCAAGAAGATTTTTTATAAAAACTAAGAATAAGTGCACAATTGATACTGTTTCTAAAATTAGTAAAGCTTAAGAGTAAACATTATTAAATGTTTAGTATATAGTTTTTGACCATAATAATAATTAATAGTCTCTGACCGTATGTTATGGGTAGTAAAAGGTATAGGTATAAAATATAAAAAAAATATTACAAGTGTTTTTTTCTCATTGCTGTTAACCTCGTACAATTACTTCGTCCACTGGAGTAATTCGAGTTGTAAAATTATGCTAGTATTCATTTTGGATATCTCCAAATTCCTCTTAAACATCGCCTACATAACCATACTAAACTCCGACCTTTGATGGTTGTGGCATTTCAAATAAATTATGCTTAAATGTTTAAATTACTGGAGACGGGCGAAAATGCTCTTTAATTTGTACAATCCTTCAAATGTACGTAGATTCCTCTTAAATTACTTACAATCTTTGTGAATTTGAAATAATTTATTTGACCTTACAAGCAAAGCCTAATTTTGGTTGTATTATAATTATTAGGTATTTGCTTTTAATTTAATGTCACATTTTCTTTGTATGTTCTAAACGATATACATTGTCTGCCACGTCTGTTTTTGTTATTCTATATCTTTGATTTATAACTTTGGAAGACAATATTCTTTAATTTGGAAGGATCTAGAAAATAAAATGATTATTCTAATAAATGATAATTTACCACATACTGAACAAAATGCTATTGTTACTCTCATAAAACAAATAGTACATTGCGATATATTAATTTTAGTTAACCAATTACAAGATATAAATAAAGTGTTTATGATGGCCGAATTGTGATTGTTTGTTTTTCATTTCATTGGATACTGTTTGCTTTGGAAGTTGTTGATGTAAGCTATGTCTCGTTGCGAGAGTTGTCGTGTAGAGTGGCGATTAGACAGAAATGGAACTGTAATTGTAATTCTTACCTACTTTCAATCACGGATTTTTATAGCGATTATAAATATAGTTAAGTATAAACTATTTAATATGTAAACATTTATAAAGTTAGTGTACGTTATTCTATATGTAGAAGTACCGAAATGCGTTTCTAATTTCCTTATTCTTGCTATATCAATTCTTAAACACAAACGCAAAATCATCAAAGCGGTAATATTAATGAAGTAGGCGCAATAATTAATTTGATGGTATTACAAATGTAAGCAATAATAACGTCAAAATTAAGTTGTGTTTTTTGCAAAATAGGTCATTATTGTCGAATAGTACAATAGGAACTGTTTGAGCGTTTTATTAATTAATTGTTTCTATATAATAAAGTCCAAACTGTCACAAAATCTCCTATCTCAGTCACCTTATCAGTAATACCGTTTTGATTTTTCCCCAATTTTTAAATAATCACAAATGATTATAAATTTGTGGGTTGTTTTAACATGTTTTAAATTTATACATTTATTTATTTCTCACGTGTTGTATTATAAAAAACTGTAAAATGATGTAAAAAATGTATTTATTTGTTAAGCAGAGATTACATATTGTGGCGCGTATAGTGGTTATGTCAGTTTTAAAACTGCTATCTGACTTATCAATCTTTTAACTGCGGACACAAAATACAAAACAGCGGTCCGAATAGGCAGTACAATCAGCATAAGTTTTAAAATGATCTTCTCGGTTCTGTCAGAAAAGTGTGAAATACTAAACAATTCTAAATTAACTTGTACCATTACGTATATTAATACGATAGTATTTATTAATAGACTTTTTAACGCAATTTAACGTATCCAGATTCACGGAGAAAATTTATTAACATGCCAATCTATAAAGAGTGATACATATATTTTATATTTCTAAAACTAAAGACTGAAACATTTTTTGATGTATTCATTATACATACGAGTGGGTACATATATTGCCGTTAAAGTCGCCGATGTGTTGCGTTTCAGTTCATGAAATAGTTATAACACATAAGTTCTAATACATAGATACGTGTTACTCACGTGAGCAGTTCTTTGTGTTTCTGCCGTGACACAGTTCACATATTTCATTGTTTCCATTAGTGAGCATTTAATATCTAGGGGTATAATGACAGAAAAATTGTTTATTCTTATTCATCTACTCGCTCTGCGCTACAACAATGTTGGCTTAATTATTTTCGTTCTTTTGTAGGTGCAGTAACGAAGGCCGTACAACTTTCTTTTTGTACATATAATAGAATATATTACATTGTGTAGGCCCAAAATTACTTGCGGCTTTTTGTATACTACAAAAATATTTCCATAGAAATAATTAAGTTGTACCGTATTCCGTGTCCGAAATTGAATGTTTTCATTTTAACTTTACTAGAAATGTCAAAGAACAATAAAAATTGGATGTTCACATACTAAGAAAAAAATATTTGAGATAAGTTTATTTTTATAGACCATCATTTTATTTCTATTTAAGTACCTATATAATTATTACTAGTAAAAGGTTTTAATTTAATAGAATTAATAATCTTCAATATGTAACTATGGAGTGTTGTACTTTACAAATAAGCTGAGAAATAGATAAAAGGGATCCTTTGTAGTATATATTCGTACATGCCATAAGTGGGTATTGTATTTGTTCGTGAGGAAGTTGAGTGAAAACATAACATTCAAAAC
>DWJH01000516.1:0-10382 GCA_018248735.1 Tagiades litigiosa | reverse complement strand
AAAAAATGTTTATATGAACGAACAAATAATTTATTGTTGCAAAAAAAATCTGGTGATACAATTCATTCGTAAAAAAATAGGTGAAATTATGAGAGGTCAATTTTGAAAAAAAACCTCGTGGTTTACAACGCAAGATTTATTTTTAACGGCGATAGTCATCACATTTTTGATTAAAATTTCAAAATACTTTACAGTCATTCTTAAATATATAAATTGTCGTAGGACGTCTTCCGGTCTACGTCCTCCTTACGTTCCATATTAACTATTTATGGAACTTTATAACTTTTAATATTTTCTTACCGATGGAGGACAGGATGACTTTAATAATTATAATAATAAACTCCGTAATGTTGACAATTATGTTCATTCAGTATTTATCTCACAGTAGTATATTAGACATTTTTTCATGTCTCGACCAAATCTCTGTTGCACACTTGCGCAAAGAGATTTTTGAATTTTTTATAAAAATTTTGTAATAGCTGTAAAATTGTTTGTTTCAACAGCTTTAAGACGTCCACCTTTCTGTGATGTCTCAGGAGTATCACTGTCTTTGTATCTGGAAATAGCCCTGCTAACTGTAATTCTGTGGACACTAAGTTTTTCTGAAATTTTGATCTGGGTATAATCTTCTTTGTATAGTGTTATAATTTTAGACCTCGTGAATAAAGAAAGAGGCATGTTTAGGGGCTATAAATTTTTAAAAGAAATGCTTTTTTAGGAAAGAATTTTTGTTTTGTAAAAAAGTTGTGTTACTTTTTTTACAAAAAAAAAAAATACCTAAAAAGGATATAATCAAAGATATTTGAATGAAAAACAATTTGACAATACTCTCTATAATAATAAAATAAAATGTAAAACGGTTTATTGTTGGTTTTAACTCAATTTTTCGGCTAAAATTCGTGTTGCATTACTTTTTAACAAACTGTACTTATTTTTAAAAACTATATTTACAATAAAGACTATAACCACGATGGATCTATTAGGTGGAGATATATCAACCGTTCATGAAGGGGTTCGATATACCTTGACCATGAAAATTATATCAAGAAACAAACTACACATAATCATCCCCGGTTCCGGAAAAAATTAGTAAATTAAAAATAATGTCAAAAATTAGGACAAGACACAACTACTACCAAAAGTGTTTTTAATATAATGTTAGAACAAGTCCCTGCCTTATCAAAGGAAAATTTTGCTAATCAGATTTACCTTGAATATCTTGTTGATACTGTGGGCGGTGGCATCACCGCCGCCCGACAAGGGGTTGGAAATAATAGCTTTATTATGTGTCTTCTTCATCATGCCTTCGTATTTCCGACTTATATAGTTTTAAAGGGGGATTTGAAACCACACGTTTCACTGCAGATCTGATCCCCCTTATGAAACCCTGATTGTGTCAGAGTGACACGTGGAAACCGGAGTGTTACTTGCCAACCTATCATTACTCGCGGATACTGAGCACAATAGAAAGGCTGTCGCCTTACAGTAAACACCGTTTAAGGGTAGTATGTTATGCTAAAATAAGTTTTTTTTATCAAAATCTCTTTTTAATAACTGCCTACTCGACAGGTAGGTAATAAGCAACATAGACAAATTGATTGTCAAAAGTTTAATTTTTCTGGAAAACGATGAAGTTTAAAAAATCAACGCTGTAGTATTTAAAATTCTTTGTAAATGTTTTTACGATATATTTCAAATTAAATCTAATTTTTTTTTTAATTTATTTTCTGTTTACAGATAATTTCTTATAACGCAGTTTAGATTTTACTCGGGGTTTGGATTTTAATCGTTTTAATGGGGGTTTAGGTCTGATTTACCATTTTTATCTGTAATCTGTTAAGTAATGTTGATATAGCTTTTTTGAGTTTTTAACAGTAAATTATGTTGCAGTTAAAATCTGCCAAACAAATAATTTAATTCCAATGTTGTACGATAGAAACAATTTGAAAACACAACAAAACTATGGCGGCTGATTGTTTAACGCCTAAATCAAAATTTTAAAATAAAACCCCCATAAAAAGTATACTGAACCCGAAACAAGGGTAGAAAAAGTGAATTCCGGAGAAATATATTACACAAATGTTTTCAGACATGGATCTAAATAAACGTTTTTTTGATATTTTAAATACCTCAAGAGCTGCATTTTTTTTTCCTGGAACATAGCCGTTTATAATAAATAGTTAGGGATGTACAGTCCGTTGCATGATCTTACGACACCCTTAATTTAAAAATTACTTGGGTGTTTTTAAATCATTTTATACAAAAGATCTTTTTTAAAAGTTTTAAACATTTGGTAAACTTTTTAGTTTAATTGTTTTTTATAAAACAACCCTTTATGCACGTTACTCGTTTTTTTTCCAAAATTAGGCGTTGCATAATCTTACGACAGTTTTTATTTTGGATAAAAACCCCTCCTCCCTCTGAAACCATTAAAAGTTAAATTTTTATTTGCCTTTAATGAGTAAAGGTTTTCCATTAACTGAATCTGAAAAATCTCTGATAATGTTTATGTACAATGATAAAAATCAATTTCGAAAACTAGTGCTGATTTCAAGCGAACAAGAGCAGTTGTGTCAAAAATTTTATCAGATCCTACTAGATATGTTAACGTTCAACTGGACGACCAAAAAAGCTGTCTTTAAGAACAAGAGCAAGAGTGATTAAGCTTGCTAGAGGAAAAAATAAATCGGCAAATTCAATTAAGCACAATTATACCTTAAGGTTCATGAGTGCACAATAATACGTGTTCTAAAAAACGAAAGAAAGTTGTTGAGGAGAAAGATTAAACGAAAGCCGTCTTTAACAAAAGCACATAAAAAAAGCAGAATCAGGTTTTCAGGCAACTACGAAGATCTAGGGGAGGGATGGCAAAATGTGATATTTTCGAACGAGAAAAAATATAATTGAGACGGTCCCGATGGATATTGCTACTATTGGGCAGTTTTAAATACCGAAGATGTTGTATATTCGCGTAGAGCCATGGGCGGAACGTTCTTTATGATTTGGGGCTGTCTTAATTACAGCGGAAAATCATAATTGGCGTTTATTGATAAAACTATAGATAGTTTAAAATATTAAAATGTCCTTGAAAATTATCTTCTTTCTTACATTATTGATCAGAATTTTGTGAATCCTATTTTTCAGCAAGATAATGCAAGACCACATGTCTCATTATCAACAAAAACTGGTTTAAAGACAATAATATTGAGACAATGTTTTGGCCTCCATTTTCTCCTGACTTAAACCCAATTGAAAATCTTTGGGGAAAACTTTCTAGAATGGTTTATGCTGATGGTAAGGTGTATAATGATATAAATTCATTAAACAATCAATTAAAGAAAGATGGCATAATATGAGCATAAGATATTGTAAAAAACTCATTTATTCAATGGAAAAGAAACTGCAAGCAGTTATTGATGACAATTGAGGCTCTACAAAATACTAAACTCTTTATATTGTAAACTGTCGTAAGATTATGCAACGCCTTGTTTTACAAAAAAAATAAAAACCATATAATTAACAGGTTTTTGCATAAAAGTATACAAAGAAAAAAGTTTATAATAATTTTACATACATAAATATAAGTTAATTGTAATTATAAGGGCTTAAAATATACAGGAATTTACAAAAAAAGGGGGTTCGTAAGATTATGCAACGGATTGTAAGTCGTGCGAATCCAGCCGCCAAATAAGGTTTGTTAAGAGAACAAAAAGTGTAGATGTCTACATTTGTAATTGTACAAAGTTATAAACGTTTTCGCGGTTTTTTTTGTAAACTTTAATTTTAAAGACTCAAAACTTAATTTTGGTATAATTATAAGTAGAAGCCGTGAAATCTAAAAAATTTTGGACAAAATATGAGTAAAATAAAGTTTTTAAAAAAGGGGTAAGGTAAAAATTATGTACACATTGTCTACAAAATTTTGTTCAAATTTACAAAAAATTGTAAACTGTTAAAATAGACTGTATTGGATGTATCGTCTATAAATAGATGTAAAAAGAAAAATCGAAGCTGTTTTATGAATTACTAAAACCAAAAAGTTTTAGAAAAAATAATTTTTTTTTCTTTTTATCAACATTTCAATAGATTCTACCTTTAAATTAGCTGTTTTTCTTGATAAATGTTTCTGTATTAAGAAAATAACCTATCAACCATTGCTACCGTGAGAGGAACTTGTGCGAAAATTTGATCCTGAGATGGACAAGATTAGTAGTTCCCAACCTTTCTAAGGTCCGCTCCCCACTTTTGCGATTTTAAAATCGTCATACGCCCCCCTCCAATATTTAATTTTTAAAAAATTTTTTAGGCCAGCTGAACGTTTTAAATTTTTGAAGTAAAAAACTAATGGCTTAACATTAAAATAAAAATATTTTTGCAAATTATTTATTTAATTAATTAGGGGCTGTTCTTGATGATTATTACATAAAGACTTAATATCAGGTCTTATCTTAGTCAGTTTTAATCTTAAGTCACCGCGTTTTGTAATATCAAGACGTTTTCTTTTTTATTTAAAATATCGTGTACCACGCTAAAGTCGAATTCAGCTAGATAAGAGAAAGAAAATGGTAATAAAAGTTTTCTAGCATATTTAGTTGTATAAGGATATTAAAATTCAATTTCATCACTAAGCCAGCACATAACTCCTTTTATTTTAAATAAAAAAATAGCTGATTCATCATAGCGAAATTCAGCGAGCTCTTCTTGGTACAAGTTGTCTTCTATGTCTGCTAAATCAACTAGAACGGGCTGCGTAATCCATAATGGGATATTTATATTTTGTAAATCAAAAAACCTTTCATTAAAATCGATATTTAAAACACTAATCTGACTTAAAATTACGTAAAGCGCTGCATCAAATACCTGGCATTGTTTAAGCCAATAAAATTGTTTAAATTTTCTATTCATTAAATTCCTCTTTTTTAATTCAATGTTGGTGATAAAACCGAAGATCTTTGTTCTAGCATCAATTATAGTTTTATTCGATCCTTGGAGGCGTTTGTTTAACACATTTAACATTCCAAAAACATCTGTTAAGTAACTTAAATATATTTTTTCTTCAGGAGAGTCAAGAAAATGCATTTTTGAATTATTACTTAAAAATTCTTTTAGAAAACTGATAAATTCCATAAATCTTCGCAAGCAATTTCCCTTAGACAACCACATAAATTCAGTATATAGTAAAAGGCGGCCTTAATCTTCGTTCTTATCTTCGCAAAATAATTTAAAAAGTCGTTCCGATTTTGCGCTCGATTTTATTCAATTAATACATTTTATTACTGCGTATAGAGTTTCGTTTAGAATAGGAGAAATTTTCTTTGCTACAAGATTCTCTTTATGTATAACACAGTGAATTGTCAACATTTCAGGATTTTATCATCCTTCATCAATTTGAGGCAGCCATTTTTCCCCCCATCATATTAGGAGCACCATCAATAGAACAAGAGATGATATTGCTTAAATATATATGTTTTTCATTTAAGTAACATTTCAGCAAATCATAGATGTCCTTTGATTTAGATGTGCTTTTAAGCTTTTTGCAAAACAGCATTTCCTCTTTGTATTCTTCGTTGTTGATATACCTAACATATATAATTAAAACAGCCTCACTATCTCTTAAAGTAAATTCATCTATATGTAACGAAAATTTTTTGGTTTTTATTTTTTTTATTAATTGCTTTTCGATGTCCTCCCCCATTTCATCTATTCTTCTACTGACGGTATTATTATAAAGAGGCATTATTTTAACATATTTTTCTATTTTTTCCGCAAACAGTTTTTAAAAAAAGATACTGAAGATTTGATAAGATTCTCCCCTATCGTGTGATATTTTCCTACTTTAGCAAATAATAAAGAAATCTGAAAGCTGGACTCTAAAACACGGATATTTGTGTTGTTTCTTGAACTAAAAATAGATTTCAGCGTTGTTCTTGTTTCAAAATTCTGCTTTAAATTTTCAAAAAAACTCAAATCTGCTTCAACATGTTCTTTATGCTTTGTCATGAAATGACATTGAAGTCGACCAATTTTCATCGACTCATTTGATAAAGTTCGGTGACATAATAAACAGAAAGGGATTCTTGAGTCATCTTCAGATGGAACAAATCCAAATTCGAGGTTCTCTTTTGAATATTGTCTTGTTTTTTTCTTCGCTACTTCACTCATTTAAAGGGTAAATTTTTTTAAAAAAAATATTTGCGAACATAAATTAGAAGTTAACAGAATTTATGCATGTAAAAATTAAAATGTTTCTAGATTAAGAAAAATAAGCAAATCTATACCAAAAATATATAATAAATTCGCCATTATTATTGTAATCTACATTAATTCTGAAAGAAAATATTTTTTTAAAAAAGTTTCTAAAACTATTTATTTGGAAAAAATTTAAGTTTTTAACAAAGATCTAATCTTTTAAAAAAAATTATTATTTTTAACAATAAATACATCTTTAAAAAACTCCCCATGCCATGCAAAGATATCAAATACCCCTAGCAAGAAGAGCGATGTTCTATCGCTAAAATTTAGAAAATGCCCACCTATGGGGCCTAGGGTCCCCTTAAGAAACACTGGACTAGATAAAGAGCAAAATTTTTAAAAATGTAAATCTTAACTTTTTAAATAATTTATCAGGTTTTTCTTTTAGAAATCATGGCTTATACTTTATGCTGCATTTTTAAAAAGATTAACTTGCTCTTCAGTCGACAAATTATCGTCTTCAAGCTTGGTTATCGTTTCTTCCAAGTATTTATATTTTCTTACAAGTTTAATTTATTCAAAAAGAAAATTTTTGTCAATAAGCTTGCAAAATCATAAGAACATGTATCTGAGTTTGAAATTGCTTGTGCAAACAATTTAATTTCACTGAAATTTTCTGCAATAAAACAAACAAATTCTATCCAAGTCCCCATCTTGTTATTATTAGCAATTTTGGCAAAACTAGTCAAGTTTTATCTAAATATAGTTGTTGATTATTTCTGTTTTTTATCAATAATCTCTTTATTTCAGAACATGCAAAATTTTATTTTTTGCATTTTTCTCTGAGTTCTTCACAAAGTCGATGAAGAAGATGGCAAATACAAGTAACGTGTTTTTAATTAGGGATTAAATCTTTCAAAACCTTGCCTACTTTGACGGCATAAGGTGCTTGATCCGAAATTATCATTTTTATCTTATTAAAATCAATCTTACCTTTATGAAGCTTTGTCAAAAAATTAAGGATTTATTGATTAATAGTCATTGAATTTGTTTTTATGAGCTCTACTGATCTAAAAAGTATTGGACGTGTTCTTTCATTTTGTTTACATTCTCCTGCAAGTACATGTAAAATATATCGACCACTGGCGTCTGTGGTCTCATCAAACATTATGTATATGTTCTTTTCTTTTAATTCTTCATATTTCTTATTAATTTCATTATTGTAAACTTTGCCTAAGAGCGTTTTCCTATACCAAGATTTGGATTTAATATTAAATTTGGTGTATTTTTCAATAAAGGATTTTAAAAAAAGGATTTTCAAGTTTACTTAAAGGGATTTGCGCAGAACATAGGGCTTTTAAAAGAGCAACATCAAACTCACATGAGGTTATAAAATCTTCATCGGTCAAATTAAACAGGCTTTTTTTAAAAAAAAATTGGATTTTTCATTTCTTTTATGGACTTTAGTTTATAAATGTTGCTTTAATAGCGATTTTTCTTGTTTAGAAATGTACTGAAAGCTAGTTGTGCATATTTTACACATAATTACTTGTCTTACAATTGTATAACATTGATTTTCTTTGATAAAATTTCTTAACGCAGGAAAATTTTTTAAATTTTTCTTCAGGTAAAAAATAGGCATTTTTAAAAAAAAATAGGCACCTATCTTTTTCCCGGTCTCTAATTATAAAACAATGCTCGTCTTACATGTCGTATTTAAATTTATAAAATGTTTACTTTAGATTTAATATTTTAAAACACAACTTATAAATAATCAAAAGTGACTATTTTTTTAAATTCAAAAATTTCTTTAAACTTTAAATTGTATAAAAAAAAATATTTGCTTGTATATATATAATTTAAAAATTGCTCTAACCAAATCCTGATTTTACAAATTCATTTGTAAAATGCATTATTCTGTGAGTTTTTAATTAAATCATTTCATTAAAATCCGTAATAGCACGATTCGAAACACGCTCAGATACATCAATTAATGTTTTCCTTATCAGTTTTCGTCAAGAATATTTATTTTCCAATCTAACAATTGTATCAAAGTAATAGGATTTAGAAGGGTTGGTAAAACACAGTAAAAAGAATCTTCTAAAAAATAAAATACGTCACTTAAAACAATAACAATTTATTTTGTTAATACTAAGTATTTTACCTTTGTCCTATAACTCCCATAAGAAATTTAAATTCCTATAAATTTTAATACGAGACATTTGTTAATCAAAAAATCTTAAAAGTTTCGAGGTTTTTTGTCATTGAACAAGAAAAGGCATACATACATATACAGTTTGTAACATTAAAATGCATAACGAAATACAGCATGATTTTAAGGTTAAAAGACATTAAAAACATATTTTTATAGCTTAGAATTTGTTTTTGCAATCAAATAGGTTGTTCGATGTTGTCCGCACCGTATGACTGTCTATATATGAGAGTTTTTTATTTTTTTGTAACACAAAATGCATATTTTCTAAAAAACTAGCAGGTTGAGATTAAATTTAATTTGAATAAGTCTCAACTTAAATGTTAATAAATGACTTGTGATTGTATTTGATGTTTGTTTAAAAGGCCCATACATATTTGCATAGAAATAAATTAATTTTTTAAAAAACTTTAAAGCGTAAAAAAAAAATTTTTAGAAAAAATAAGAGCTTGTTCTTGTTGTTTAAAGATTAATGAATGTTTTAAAGATATTCTTTTTGATCAGTAATTCTATACACGTCACTAAAAAAAAAATTAAATTACAACTTTTTAATATTTTGTGTGTAGACCTTTGGCCTTGTAACACTCTAATGCCCTATCTCGAAAACTCATGGTTAATTTTTGGCAAGTAGATACTGGAATAGATTCCCAGGCTTTTTTAATACATGTTTTAAGCTCTTTTATCGTTTTTGGAGCCATTTTATTAACTTTAGGCTTGATTATTCCCCAAAGGTTCTCAATTGGCGCTAGATCAGGGGATTGTGGAGGCCACGGTAATAAATCAATGTTTTTCGTCCCGAAATATTTCTTAGCTAGTTTAGACGTATGTTTAGGATCATTGTCCTGTTGAAAAATGAAATCATCTAATCCCATAGACCTAGCAGAAGCTTGGAGATTATTAGAAATAATATTAACATATTTTACAGAGTCCATTATTCCATCAATAAATACTAATTTTCCAACTCCTCGATAGGAGAAACAGCCCCATACCATAATTGATCCTCCACCATACTTGACTGTCGAATTAAGATTTTTTAAATTGTAACCTGTCCCTGGCTTTCTCCATACTTTTACTTTTCCATCAGACTCGTAAAGATTGAATTTACTTTCATCTGACCAAATTATACGTTGAATATCATCATCTGGCAAAAGTAAAAATTCTTCTGATAATTTCATCCTCTTTTCAATATTTTTTTTCGATAGGAGAGGTTTTTTTATAGGCGTATATGCTTTAATGTTTTCACTATTGAGTATTCTTTTCACTGTCATATGTGAAATAGATACGCCTGTATCAGCCTCTACTTCCTGTGACATTTTACGAATGGATTTTTTAGGAGTTTTATCGACTATTTTTATTAAAGCCTTTCTAACCTTTTCATTAACATTTCTTTTCTTTCTAGTTTGAGTCAATTTTTTATTCGTAACTGTATTGGAACATTTTTGCAAATGCCTTGATACTGTGCTTTGACTTATCTTTAAATTTTTTGCTATCTGTGATTGAGCCATGTTCTCTTTATAAAGAAATAAAATTTGAGATTGTATAGCTGGATATACTTTCATAAGGGGGTCGTAAAAGAAAAAAGGTTTTGTTTTAAAAAAGGGTTATCATTAAAAAGTTTAATGAAATTTTTCTTAAAATATCCATTTTTAATGTTACAAAAAAATACAAAAATCCGATTAAAGACTAAACCATCTATTTTAAAGAAAAATTATTCCGATAAATACATTTACAATTTTATTTTACTAAATTTAGATGATTAAAATCCGATTTTAAGGTTTAAATTATAGGGTAATTCATTATGCATTTTTAATGTTACAAACTGTATATTTAACATAAACACTTGTTTCATGCCTGATAGATGGTATCAAAACATAAGATTGTTTCACCTATCGCGTAGCACCTACGACACTAATATTTCAGCATGCAATAATTCTGCAAAATCTATTCTAAAAAATTTCCTCCATGCTTTGAGTGGCAT
>DWJH01000515.1:0-10383 GCA_018248735.1 Tagiades litigiosa | reverse complement strand
GGCACGGACAACCCACCACAACACCCAGCACCGGAAAGTAAGGCCCCTCAAGGGGCGGATCCCCATATAAGGTCCCTTAAGGGGCAGGGTAACCCTTTAAGGTCCCTCAAGGGTCGGGTCCCCCTATAAGGTCCCTCAAGGGGCGAGCGACACCGAGATAAACTTCAACATCACTGAAACGTCTTTTTTACATCTAGATATCTTATTTTTATCCATTACAAAGTATTACCATTACTGGTATGCAGTTCAAACGATGCTATTGACCTTCTTAGCCGTAACTAACCGACTAGACAACTTAAACTGGTCGCATAAAGCATTTATTTTATTTATAAGCCCTTTTTGTTTCTTTTGGTATAACATAATATAAACGAGTGAATGTATAGCCTAAAGGATTTATTTCCAGTTAACCCTGTGTGCTCGCGAAGGTAACAACACAAGAGTAGCAACTGAGCGTGTAGTTCACCTGATGTTAAGAGTCAACTAAAACCTAAAACAGCCGTAACTCATCTCAAACACGACAATTGTCGGCACTCCTGAGGTCTAAGTTGATCACCTCAATTATTCTGGGCATCCTCAAACTGAAACACTACTCGAAAAGATGCTTCACTTTAGATAAAATATATTTTCGCTTGCCAAAATCGGTCCCGAATAGGATCTTCTACCATTACTACGACTATGTAGAAATAATACTCACGTATACTAACTGATCAATACTGCATTAGCAATACAGCGTAATAGATCCCTACAACAAACGGAGCCAAGGTGAATTATCGTGAGAGAAAAAGTTATTAATATTCACATACAATCGATACAACGAAAACGTCAGATTCTAAGAGATACATTGATTTGCGTTGCTAGTATTAAAATTAAAAACAGACTAGATAATACAATCGGTGTGTATAAAGAAACTTCTGGAAATTCTCCCACTGTAAACACATGTAAGAAAGTAAACGAGTATACCTATCAATATTTGTAATTATCGACAGTTGACACGCCACCAACGCAATTTACTTTTACGTTAAAGGAATTGATAACACGACTGAACTACAGCATGCGTTTATACGGACTTAGTGACACGGTCAGCTTGGTAAGATCGAAGAGGAAATTTCCATGGTACGATAATCGCTGAGTTGTTAGTGTTACTGACGAACTATTTTCACTTGTGAAAACAGGTCATCCGTGTTTGCCAAGGAACGGGTTATGCAAGAGAAAGGGTCGTGAAACAATGCGTTGTTTACGTTTCCGTGTTGTATTGTGAATATTCGAGAAAATATTTAACCAAGTACTATAATACTTTAATGAGAGCTAATCCAGCCATTTTAACGGACTTCCAAAAAACAAGGACGTTCTCAATTACATTGTATGTAAGGTATGTTTTTTATTAATTCTTTTTTTATCTTCTTGTAATGTACAGTTACGTAGTGTCAATTGCTTTTAATTTCAATCATAAAGCACAGTAACTGAATATCTTCGAAGAATTATTTTTTCAGAAAGTAAAGGTTTTAAAGTTATATATAACCAGTATCTCAGAATAGTATAACAAGATTTGATAAACATTATAACTTGTTTTTTGAAAGATTTTTTGATATCTGTCCTGTAACTTTTCCTTTTCAAATCTTTCATCTTTATTATATACGTATATGCAGTATAAAAGTATATAGTATAGATAACGGTACGCTTTGTAAACAAGCCTCTTCTCCGAAATAATGCAAATTGGATCCTCTTTTCTATGAGCTGTATAAGGAAAATATAAGTGATTTAATTAGCATAAGTTCTTGAACCCCGATTTCTTTAGAAATTGATTATTTGTATAGTCAGAAAACAAGCGTAAATTATTATTACATCGTTGTACTTTGTTCGATTTATCCGGATACCAAAGTCAATAAAATTTGTTATCGTTTATTACTTTTATAGTTTGCACTATGTAATCACTTCATCGTAATCATAGGGAAAACTCAATTACATTCGGTCCAGTAGTTTTGGAGTGACAAACATACATACAGGCTAATCGAAGCGTAAAACTTATAACCAACCTCTTTCCTAGTAATAAAAAAGTACAATACAGTTTAAAAAATATGCGTTAACTTTACGTGTGTTTAAAGGTCTTTTCGGTTTGAAATCGAAAGGTCAACATTCAAAACTCACTCAAGCCTATGAGTAAACTAAAACAATATTGGCTTACTCTATGTATCATCAATCTAAAGACCAAGTTTACTCCATTTCCGATAGGTGACGCAAGGGAAAACAAATTTATTAATAGGATTTCCATACAATGTATTCTTAGCCAAGTTTTACATTGTGAGAAAATAATTTAGATACACATAACATTCTTTCTCAACTTCTGTATATGTTGTCATATATCATCAACTTTAAGCAGGGTCATTATTGAGTGAAAGATAAAACTATTTATTGACCACATGTCCTTTAACTATAATTTCTTGGGAATTTAGTCATCCAGCCATTAACGCAAAGCTCGAACAGAGGGATTTACCAGAGCCCAGACAGATCTTGAGAAAACAAATTGAATAATGAATTTATGCAAATTCCTAGATTGAGGAAACTTTTCAAATTAAATAACTATTAATATAGATTTTAGGATGTGCAAGATGGAGTACCGCCACCACCACACCTGCTTTAGAGGTTAAAGTGTGTTTATGTCTGCATGTTCAGAGTATTTGCATTAACCAACTTAGAACCCAAAGTAGCTGTAACTAACATTACACAGGACAATAGTCAGTCATTTAAAACAAGTTTTACCTCTGCCTATTGGTTTAACATAAAAACAGTTACCTATATATACTATATGTACCTCTAAAAAACAATAGCAATATTGTTTTTTTTTGATCATACAAAAATGATATTGATATACTTGCATAGCAAACATTATCTATGTAGTAGTTAAAAATAGATGGTCTCATAGATATTTAACATCTTGTGATAGATATACAGATATTTGGGTATCTTATCTTTTCACTTACTTCTTTTTATTATCAAGTATTTATTCACTTCCTGTGACAGTTTGAAAGGAAAAAGTTTGTGACAAATCCTTTATCTCTTTTTAGGTCTTATTACTGAAAGGAAACGCCAATTGCTGGCTAACAAATTTTTAAAAACAAATTTTTTTATAGAACTAAATAAAATGTTAAATTAAAAAATGTAGTAATGGTTAATATGCTATATTCAATTACCAGATTCCCGTTTTTAACAGAGGACTGCTATGATTTTATACCAAATAGATAAGTATTGATTGAAGAGAACAGATTTAATAAAAATATCGATGACTATATTGTTAATCTGAAACCCTATCTTATCTTGCTGAAGTGCCAAATATTTTTAAATTGAATCAATGTATAGAAATGAAAATATGTATTATAAAAAAGATGAAACATTTAGACCGAGTATCCCTGAGCTTATTTCAAAATCGTCATTTAAAACAATCTTTTCTATATAACAAAATTATTTTTTAAGGAAAAATAAAAATTATGTAGAAGTGTGAAGCATAAATACTAATACTGTTCTTGGTTACTTGGTAGTTACATACAGACAAATATAAGTATTTTACACATGTAATCACTAATTATTACTAAGATTATCTACTTATTTTGATACAATTTATACAGTTAATTAGGGTCCTTCAAACATAAGTAGATACTTGAACAGATTATTTCAAGGACATAGCAACATCTATATTAACAATAATATACTTGTAATATAAAAATTAAAGGAGAAATCTGGACATTCCCATCTAATACTCATGAATAAATTCTAGCCTGCTACATAGAAGTTTGTTCCAGCGATGAAGACTTGAATTATATAGGTTGACATGTAGACATCACTACCTATTAACATGTTTTCATTGCAAAGACAAACAATCAAACTTTTATTTAAATCCAGTGCAAGCACTTCTCAAGTATTTGAAATTGAATGATATCCTAACTCTTATTCTGAGATTCAGCTATCAAGTACAAGATCTTAATAGTGGCTCAATGATAGAATGTCATTGAGCCATTATTAAGGTTGTCACCAATGCCATGCATGCAATGGGTTGCGAGCTTTAAAGAAGAACTCTTTTTATGGCTTTCCTAAAGAACTCCATGTAATGGTGCTACAGCAATTGGTCTGCAGGGAGGTCGTAACACGTTGCACATGTTCGCAAATAGTTAATAATGAAGAAAAAAACAATATTTAACAGAGTATTTCAGCTTTTAAACTACAAACAAGATTATTTGTATACTGAATACACAAATAATTTGGGAAATGGACTTTGACCAAATACATTTGATGAATTATAAGTAACTTGCATTAAGATTGTTAAATTAACAAAAAATATAAATTTGAGGACAAAATTCTTATTGCTATGAAGTTTGCAGGACTTAAGTTGATTTTTTAATACTTTAACTAGGTAATGCATTGGCGACTTTTGCCTAAAGATTACTTTTGCATCAAGTAGACATTGTTGTTGTAGTTATAAGAGCAAATATGTGTAGTTATATGTTAGTATTAAAATGAGAATCAAAAGATGAGTTTATAGGAATGCAGGTCAACTTTAACAAAACAAAGATGGCACACCATTGTAACGGATGAAAACTTCTATGGTCACATGCATCAAAATTGAAATTTAACAACTTTAGGAAGATTATTTATAAATACATCCAGCAAATTTTGTTTATGTGTGTATTGCATCATTTAGGTTTTCAGATAGTACTAAGGTAGGTAATAGTTTTATAAGTATAATCATCGCAATTTTATATTACCATGCTTGATTAAACTCGACCATCTTTATATATCGTGATGAAATAAAATTTATACCTAATAAATATTTTTATTATTTATGATCAATGTTTCATATAGCAAAATACTGGTTTTAGTAATTTTAGAAACAACCTATGTTCGATGTGGTCAATAAAACCACATGTACTCTAGATTGAAGTAACTCTTAAACACTGCTATATTGTTAAAGGTGACTGTTATTATAGCCAAGATATGAGTATGATATATTAATGAGTCTTGATGTTCTAAAGCAGAAACAAAACTGTGATCAAACTTAAACAGGATAACAGTGCAGATTAAGATTGGTTGAAATTGTTTTTAATGACCATTTAACATGATTCAAAGTTCATTTCCCTACATGAGTAGGGAATACATAGAAAAAGTTAATTTAACATATTTTAATGTCAATGTATTAGATCTGTACACTTTTAATCAAATTATTATGGTGTATATAAATTAAGAAATTTTAGAATTGATATTGACAGAAATATATAATTAACTTTGGTAACGTTACAATAATTTATTTCTACTTATAAGCCTATTAAAAAGGTATAAGCTAAAGATTTTTATAATAAAATTTTACACTCGCCAGTTATATGCCATCAGGTGGTTGTCTTTTTGTAGGTTGTATTAAAATAACCATACACAAATAATTTATATAGTATTGAACTCCCATTATAAGTGAAAATCCGAGTTTAGGAAGGTATATAAATCTAACTATAGATGATTTAATTTAACTAATATAATATTAAAGTTTCAAGCTCAATAAAGAGAAAGTTTAAAGGAGTTTGACACCTTGTCACTAGCCAAAGAGGAAAATATGAGTATAAGGCAAAACGTATAGCGAGTTTCATAAATTTAAATCTTATTGACAGCATGTACATTAATTTAAGTAACGTACCTCCGCTTTTGATTCGCTGGTTTTGAAGCCATCTCAATCTTTATCATAGTACTATGTCACTATTATGAAACTTCGCGATATGACCACAATCTTAGAACACTGCCAAGGAGAGTATCATATCGCTTTTCACGATTTCAGATTTAGATTTGTTTAGTTATTAAGCACAAAAAGCTGTCACTGATCACAATTTAGGTCATTTTACAATGCACTACACAAACAAAATACACTTTGTTGTCGTGAACTTGCACAGTGGTATTTAGTTAGACAAACTCGACATGGATGATAAAAATATAATAATTACGCTCAGTGTTGCCACCAGTACAGGACAAACTTCTAGATGTAAAAATTAGTAAGAACAATAAAAATACTGCCTGATAGTATAATTTTATTATGTTAAAAATATTTGAGTAACTAAATATTTTATTACAGTTTATAAAATTTTAAAAGCACCATTGGTAAAAAACAGTTTGTTTTCAATTACGATCTTGTCTAATACCTCCACTAACATTGATTGGTTAATAAAAGGTGACATCACATTTACTGACCACTTACGTTCGAGCATACCGAAGCAAGTTTAGTAATTGATTTTGACAACAGATGGCGTGATCATTTATTTTCCACATTATAATTATTTCTGAAGAGCCAACATAGATGTCACTGTTAAGTGTTAAGTAAAGACACCTCCAAATTGTAGTTTATTATCACGCATATAAATTGAAATGTTACTTATTTTATATACATTATAACTACATGACAAAAATATACATGACTGGATTAGCACAACTTAAATAATAATTAACGTGCTGCGTGACTCGTTCCATTGTGATAAAAAATAATCACTCATCGCATGTCACCCATTTCTCCTCATGTCAGATAAGATTATGCATACCTTACCTTGTCAAATAGAAACCAAATCTATTGTTTAAAACATTGCAAGTTTTAATAATGTTATTGTCGACGGTCTCTTTGTCTTTAACTAAAGGCTTCTTTTAAATGAATTCCTAAGTAATAAAAAGGTATTTTCTGTTTTTCGAAATCATGTATTGAATAAACGTTGTTTTGCTTTTAATTTACCATGAATTTTTTTTGTTTTCATTATGTTTCAATACGTTAAGTACTTAGTAAGTAGATTTATTAGTAGTCTCAACCGAATTCCATTAAAAATATTTTTTATACTCACATAGAAAATACTTTCGATCCCTTGTTTCTAAGAATATAATAAAGTCGTTAAATTAAACTTCTCTAAAAGCTACACTCCAAACAAAACATTTGTATCGTACATAATATTAAATGTCAATATGGCCGTTAATTAATTGTCACTATATTTACTCAAACAAGACGTGTGAGTATCTATAATGACAATAAACACAATGCTTATTATAATATTTCAATGAAAGCATTCAGTCGTATTTTCGAGGAAAGCTTATTTTGTACTGCCGCCTTGTTTTGAGGCGAGACACGTTTCATGTAGTTTCGTATGCATAAACGAACACACGATATGTACATTTCTGCTTTTGTATTTATGAACCCTTTATCATATTCGGTGTAAACATGTAGATGACAACATATATCCACACTTAAATTATAAATGCGTAAGTGGATATCGCTGTCAGTCTTTACATGTACACACTTAAATTACACTGATGACTGAACAAAATTTTGTAACAAGAAAAGTAAGCAGTAATAATTATTAACGGATTGCGATAAATATTGAGAGAGTAAATTTTAGTATAGATTAGACCTTGCAAAAGAATGAAGACTCAACTACAATTTGTAGAGAAAACAAAAGCTGTAATAGGGGATGGACGTTTGAATGGAGAACGAAGAATAATTAGACTTTTGACAAAAACCAAGTCGTAAGGTGAACCACATAATCGTTTTTAACTTTTTTATCAATAAAAATGTATATAGATTCTTAGATTAATATCATTGACCAATGGTTTGAATCTCGATGTTATATGTTGGCTAGATCATTTAGGTATTCATATGTATGCCGAATGATCGCATATGTCAACGCAATCAGCGTCGGTCCGATTTGAATACCAGATTGATTCTCGCTATCGCGGCATTTTGCTCGGAATTGAGTAAATTCTTGCTCATTAGCGTTAGCGTTTTAATGAAAAAAGTCGTAATTTCATGATATATTAATTTTGAGTTGTAAGAGCGCATACGCAACCTGTAATGGCTGCTGTAATAGAGTAACTATGGTTAGTGTTTCATTGTGCATAGCCTTTTATTCTTCATGAAGACGTAGACCAGAACGGATGAAATTGGTTTAGTCAACTTAATATTTTTTTTTACTTAGAAGTAAATGGTTTTTTTTGAAAAAGTCACATGGTAGAAAGTATTTAGAATCAGAAAGAATAGCATCTTTATTCATTTATGTCATTAAAGAAGACTTTACCTTACAACTTACTACATATAGAGGCTGCACTAACATGTGACGTATGAGGTAGCTTACACGGACGTTTTCTAATTAAAGGGCATGAAAAATTAATTGGACACAGCGTGTCTCCATCAAAATTGTGCGATATTTTACGTAGGACAGAGATTACCGCAAGTGGACATACATTATGCATTCTCCGTGTAATGTTATTTTAAATTAGTAAGTAGGTATGAAAAGGGTGGAAAAACAGATTTTTTTATTGTGATGACATAACAAACTTTAATGTTTCTAACAGACCGTAAATAGCATAGCTTATCTTATTATCATACAAATTATCAATGGGAGCGTGTCAGCATTTCTATACAGCCGCAAGCGACATTTAAAACTCAGTAGGCTCTCAAGGAACGCGGCTAGCGTCATGCGACGTTTGCGGCTCTTGTCTACTACAACGACATGTTCCTACTGACAACTAGAAGAGACAGAATAAAATTCCTACAGATCGATAACCTCATTTTGAAGGCAGAAGATATAAATGCATTGCTTATTATAGCTTAGTTATTTTTAAAACGTTGGAATTGAAAATTGTCTTGCTTTTTAAAAATATTTTTAGCTTTATTGATCGTTTGTACATAAATAAATTACAATAGTAACAATAATATGGGCGTTTTAATGAATTTCTATCCTTAGACAAATAAATACAAAACACAATACATTAAAAACTGACGACGTATGGAGAAACAATTTTCGTATGCCATTCAAAAGTACATTTTCATTTGGTAATCGCAGACACCGTGGAATAAATCAAAATACATATTATTATATACAATAACAATTATTATGCGTCATAACACTAAAGGAATTAACGTTAGCCGTTCTTTTTAACATTACAATAACAATCAAATTATAAAAATAACCCATTAAAATAGAGCTTTAGTAAAAATAGCACACGACGCAAACAGCAGCTTTTAGCCGCATCGCTCCATCCATCTACAAGGTGTCAAGAATGTGGATTCGAGATTTCGATACAAAAGAATGCGCTCGTGTTATTAATTTATCATTGGAACGCGTTAGCGATAGATAAATCACTAGTTTATTACAGTGGCGTTTGCCGCCATCATATCCGTAGGGTTCTGTGTGATGGACCCCGGTAATTGCCTGTTTGAATTGCTCCGTCACGACTAATCGTAAATACGTAAATGTTTTCCATCATTCGTTCTGTACACGCAATTTAGGATAATCTACATAAAAGTATAAAATTATATGTTCAGGAGTAGATACACACACAGACTAGGAACATTATTCTCGTATAATTTTGGCTACTACTTAAGATCTGTAACGGCTGTCTCTCAATACTAATAATACTAATGTTAGTTTAAAACCTTATTACTATTAGCCATACATATATGTATGACGTGATCGCAATGTGGTTTGACGTGAGTATTTAGAGAAGACTGTTAAGAATTTCCGGCAATTCTATGAACACCACGAACATGCTATGATGATAATAAAAATAGATGTCACAGGCTCACAGCAACATTTCTTTCTGAAAATTTACTGTTAGTTTCTTATTGTTCTTACAAATTATTTTAACTTGTTACATGCCCCAAACCGATTAAAAATTATACGGTTGAAGCTGATAACTTTTTCATTTTTATGTTGAACTGAAATAATTACTTTAGTATTTTCTGAGTTTTAAAACCAGCGTAAAAGCTTTACCTTAAATTTTACGGTTATCAAGTCTAAGTGTATGACTTCTTGACCTTTAAAATCTTTACTCCAAAGGTAAACGAACCTTTCATTATTGCAAATAAGTTCGTTTTTATTGATACTTTCTATTTGGGCCTTTTTTCGTTAAGTTTTATTTCAGTATATGTACCATCCTTAACATCAAAAACAATATCCAAAATAAGGCATATCAATCCGTGTCTAGATTACGGAGATAAATGTATTTTTAAATTCCTTTGTCGTAATATGAAACTGGCTTTTATCAGTTTTTGTCAGAGGCACACATACACTAACAACTCTTTATAGAAAAAAAAACTATAACATTAAAAGTAATTTTATATAAAATAATAACATCTTATTTCACAACAATATCGTGAACAATTCTGTCATACATCTTTGGGTTATACTAAGAATTTACAAATTGCAAACAAAACTACCATAAACTACATCATCATGCAATGCACTAAATTGCGTAATAAATAAATTGCTTGCATCGTTCTGTAATGAAAGGCAATGGGAGATTCCAATTAAATACTCGTGCTTGTTTCACAATAAGCTCAACCAAATAAGATACATTTTTCACATTTTGTTGCTCTTCTAT
>DWJH01000514.1:0-10391 GCA_018248735.1 Tagiades litigiosa | reverse complement strand
GTAGAAAAACACCAAGAAAATGGTAGAATTGAACGTTTACATATGAAAATCTGGCAGGCTTGACGAAAAGAAAATGAAACAATAGACGTAAAAGAAAATCTAATAGACGTCATTACTAAAATTAATAAACAAATTTATAACACATACCATAGGGGGATTAAGATGACGCCTTTAGAGGCTTGGGAATCTCCAAATAATGAGAAATTATTTAAAATTAATTCGTGTGATTCTGAATACCAAGAAGAGTTTGTTATTGGTAAAAGAGAAAAATTTAATGTGAAAGATAAAGTGTGGGTTAAAACAGACCCTTTAGAAGGCCAATCAAAAATAATCTCTAGGTTCTCTAAAGAAGGTATAATAGAAGAAACATTTGATAATGACACGTACTTAGTCGACACAGAAGGTAGATTTGTCTAAAAAAACCACTCCCAGCTGAAAAATAGACTTTAAAATTTTTCACGTAATCATTTCTTTTTAAACCCCCCCTATGGATAATAAAGATGAAAAGAAGAATACACAGCCTGATTATCAAGTAGTCACATCAACTAATATCTAATTAACCATAAAACGATTTAACTTGATTTATGGTTAAGATAACAAACTTAAATTCAAAAAGCTTATTAGCTCATGTATTGATGAATTATTAAAAAAAATTTCTAAAGGAAGAATCTCTAACTGGCAATCTTTGGAAGAAACATATTGAAGTGAATCTTTTAGCCAAGATAACCTTGTCTCTTTATGTTGTCATCGCAGGGATAAGTTTGAAACACCTTTGTGTTTTGTTGAAAGAATGATTTAAGAGTTCTCCTACTTTCAAGTCTCGAAATAAAACCCTTAGATGGTTATCTTATAATATTTGGCTTGGTAAATCTGATCTATAGCAATCATCAATTACATTTAAAAAATCATTGATTTTAAGTCACAGGTCTCCTTTCTGGTTGATACGCACACGCAATCAAGGAAAAAACGTTGATGTGAGAATTGCAAAACAAATAATCACGACACCGAAAGATGTTTAAACAACAAAAAAATTAATGGCAAAAATGCATAAAGCTGTTTAGAGGGGGATGTTGAGACTACTAATATAAAGTTTAAAATAATTTATTTGAAGCATCACATTTTTTTATAGTTATTCTATTGCCAGAGGGGCCACTGAATCAGTAATATCCGATTTAACTAGATCCTTGTCCGGTCTCTCAACGCTTAAAAGCTCTTCTAGACTTCCTTTTCTTCTAAAGTCTAAAGAAATGCTTTCTAGTGTCTTTTTTAAGACAAGAGACTGTATATAGGCCTCTACTCGATCAGATATCTCGAGCCTCCTTCTATATATTGCGTGGAATTTGGTTACCACACCATCCCACGTAAGTACATATGGAATAATAGTTGCTTTAAACCCGTATAACTGAGATAATTCGCTTGCAAGAATGTCGTATTTTCGAAGCTTCTCTGACTCGACTTGTTGGAGGTTATCTGCTGATGTTATTCCAACCTCGACGATCAAGATCTCTTTACTCCTTTTGTCTATAACAACGAGATCCGGACGATTGTGCTTGACCTTGATGTCGGTCTTCACAAAAGTATCTACTCGAATTTCGACGTATTTATTGGAGGCAACTTCCTGAACAGAATGATTTCTCAGCCTCTTTGTCGATCTAACCCCGTATTTGTTACACAATAAGAGATGTATACACTTTAGAACTTCATTGTGTCTCCTCGTATAGTCATTCCCAAGCATTTTTCCACATCTAGAGGCCAAATGATCAACTGTTTTCTGCACCTCGCCACAATGCGGGCATTTATTTACTTCACCAAGAAACATGTTCCTATCTTGCAAAAAGCATAGAGCCGCTTCTCTACGGGCCGGTATATTCCCATATTTCAACCAAACAGAAGAATCTTTTACTGACACCATTTCATTTGATGTTCCCTTGTACAACATTTTATGTAATTTTTTGTTTTTAATGTTGTTGTAAAGGGCTTCTTTTTGGGCATTTAACAGGATTTTAATATCGTCTTCCAAGGTAATGTTATATTTCTGCTCACAGTATTTCTTTACCAGCCAGAAATGGGTCTTGTCTTCTTCTTGGAGCTTAAGAATAGCTGCTCTTCTCTTGTAGACTAGCCTGGTTTTCGAAAAGTCATCTAGTAATTTATATAACATTGCTTCACTGCGGTGTTCTACATTAACAAGGCCTCTGCCTAGTTCTAGACGAGGTAAGTATAATCTTTCTTTGGAAGCTGGCTGCAGATGTATTCCATTATGTACTAGCGTAAGCCTGATTTCATTGTCAATTTTCTTAAATATTTCTGGTTCAAGGTCTAAAACACCTATGTAATAATTAGTAAGTGATATAGCATATTCATTTATCGCTTTGATCATATTTTTCCCGGATAGTCGCGATTTAGCAAGTTGATTCGTCCTCCTTATGATCTCCTTTACAATTGAATCTTTTACTTCTTGAAGCGGGGAACTAGTATAGTCTTCTGTTATGCCTAAATACTTGTAGCTACTTTTATCATCGAGTTTAACAATCTCAGTTTCTAGGGAGGTGGCGTTAGTCGCAGATTTCTTGGGATTGATCTCTAAATTTACTGTCTTGCAAAATTCCATGGTCTCATTCATCATTTTCTCTAAAGTTGCTTCATTTTCGGCCATGAGTTTTAAATCATCGATAAAAAGTAAATGATTAGTGCTATAGCTTTCTTCTTTATCGATTGGTATCTGTACCATAGGAAATTTTGCATTTAAACTTTTACTCAAGGGATCCATGCAGACAACAAACAAAAGTGGGGACAAGCTATCTCCTTGAAGAATGCCTCTGGTAACTTCTTTCTCGAGAATCAATTTACCATTAGAAAAAATATTAATCTTCCATTTTCTAGTAGACTCTGCCATAAACTTGTAGATCCAGGGTGCTATATTTAATGATTCTATGCAATGGAGAAGGTAGTCATGATCTATGGAGTCAAAGGCCTTTTTAATATCTATCCAGGATGTCTTTAATTTGTTCTTGTATTCTTTATTTATTGCTATATTGAACATGGCCTGTTCTTTCGCACCTTGTATTCCTCTTACATTCCCCAACTGGTTCTCACTTATTAATCTCCTGTCTTCTATCTCAAGTTGAAAAACTTTAGAAACACACTTGGTGATAAGTTTGTAGATATTAGACAGGCAAGTAATAGGTCTAAAATCCCCTCCTGATTTACAGCCTTCTTTTGGGATTAAGTACGTATTACCTGTTGTCAGCCATTCATCCATACTATTCGGGTTTTCCACCGTTTCTTTTACTAATTTATATAATGTATCGTGGAGTGAGCTTAGCTGTTTAATGAAAAAATTATAGATATTATCTGGGCCAGTTGCTTTCCAGTTAGGAAGACATTTAATTACTTCTTTAAATTCCTCTAGACTGGGGAAAATAAAGTGTTCTCTTTCTTTAGCTCCATGAACGGGTACTAGCTCTTTGTACTTTTTCTTTCTTCCATCATTTTCTTCTGCTCTACACCACATTTTAGACCAGAACTCAGCGATATCCTCAGTTTTAATAAAGACGTCGTCATCATTAACGGGTTTTACTTCTAGGTCTCTATAAAATCTTCCTCTATATAATTCGTACTTTCTGTTTTGTCTCCTATATTCTTTTCTAGTGTCGGAGATCTTAATTTTCTTTTCATATATTAGGATAGCACCGTCAATAAAACTCTTCATTTCCATGAGGTCAGATTTTCTTGCCAGCAGCTTATTATCATCTCTAAAAATCTTTATTAGTCTGGTTTTTTCTTCTTTAGTTAACTTTTCATTATTTTCATGCCTCTTAATAAGATTCAATTTTTCCTTAAGGGATGTGATTTTGTTTTCAATATCTTCTTTCCATCTCGATGGTTCTCTTTTGTTTTTAGTAATTTCAAAATACACTTCCTGGGCTGACTGGTAGATTTTTGCCAAATCGGTCAGGTGGGATGATGGGTAAATACTTAAGGAATCAACGATAGCCCTGTTTATACATTCAATCACTTCAAAGTCACAGATGTCTCTAGGAATCTTGGGAGTTCTCTTGCAATCTATTACTTTTCTTTTCTTTGCGGAGAGAACTGTATTGGTCAACAAGTTCTTTATTTTTAGGAATTTTTCTTCTTTAACTGTCGTCGATGCTTCAATTAGATCAAAGAGCGTCTTACTCTTTTTCCTGGCTTCTTCTTTGAACTTGTGGTTAGAGATAGGCCTTCCGTTTTCCCCTTTAAGACTCTCGTGTGCCTTCCTTTTAAGCAGTTCTACCGTTTCTTGCTTACTAAACTTTGCATTATATATCTCGGAGGTCAGACACCATCCTCCTCTAGGCATCCTCTCAAATCTTGTCAAGACAGCTTTCAAAGCTTCTTTAGGCCATAGAGAGCAAGGAGCGTCTATGGAGTCAAGTAGCGTTTTAAGAGAAGCTGGCTTGGTTTCTAGCTTTATCTCAGAATTTAGAGTCGAGTTGGCCTGATTACCGGCTTTTTGCATATCGTTTTCCGTTGTTTTTTGAATTTTTATTTTTTTTTGTTCAACGTTTTCTTTACCCTTCATTTAAAGACAAAAAAAATCTATATTTATGTATGTTTTGTTAAAAAAAGGGCCTAACACAGATTTTTACGTTAAAGATTATGCAAAACTAAAACTATAAATACAAGATTTTATTGTCGTGACGAGCGTTTATATTATGAGGGAACTAACTATAAGAACTGTAAGATAATTGAATTTATTATCTCATCTGTTTTTATAGATGAGGATGAAACATCCCTCTGATTGTGTCTCAAAGATAATATAAAGCACCTTATCTGTTGCATAAGTCATCTGTCAACCGAAACGCACATTTATGGAGATGCACATCTCCAACAATTATTTAAGGACAAAATTGTGTTTTAATGTATTCGATATGTAAATATTATAAGAAGTCATACTAAGAATTTTCGTAAGTTTAGTGCTAACAACTATTTGATTAAAGGAGATGAAACAAATGAATAAACTGATTTTTTGGGATCAAATCAGATTACAAAAATCGATAGATTCTTATTAATGGATTAAACTTCTATAATCCTGGAAGTGTGAGATATGCACATACTTCAGCACAAGTTTTCCTTTAAAACATTGTCAAATAACAAAATTAGTCAACCGTCATTTTTAACAAATATGCTAATTGAGCTAGACTCACATTAACTTATGTTCATCATTTTGTCTGCATTAATAAGCCACCTCAGATTTATAATATTGCAATTATTAATGCTTACACCACAATTGTACATATTTTCTACCATGTTTTGTTCAATTTTTCATAACAGTTTTTAAATTACATTACAAAATTTTAATTTTAGTTAAGGCATATCGATAAAAAATAGAAAATCAAATATATAAGAATATTAATTTTCCATATACGATACAAAGATCATGCAAAAAACATTTAAAACAGTTTTCTCAACCATTTTGGCGCCACATCACACTTTTGAAATTTTAAAATATAAAATGCCCTTCTATTTCGACAGAGATATTTTAAACCCTTAGCTACAGGTGTCATTTTTACTGTGAAAATTCAGAAATGCTACCCCTCAATTATCAAATTGCCCCCTGTTACGGCGTACGTTTCAAGTTAAGAAACACCGATTTTAAAGCTAATGATCGTAACAACTTTGAGTGCATTTATAATTTATTTAAGCAAAATAAATTAAACTCTGCAAGTCACAAATATAAATATTTGCGTCAAAAACCTTCTATAATTCTTTATTACGCGTCACTTCCTATATTTAGTAATTTTTTGAAAAAAACTTCCCCCTTTTGTTCCATTCTGTCCACTTCCACAAATCGAACATCACCCATCAACCCCGCCATTGATCATAACTTCTAAAAAGTAAAGACGTGAAAGAAGAAGTAATAGTATTCTTTCATAATTATAAAACATTTTGATAATTGTACTACCATGGGATCAATAGGATGTCATAACGATGAAGAACATAAAAGAATATGATAAAACATAATCTTTGAATTCTAATTCATTTTAGGATAACCCTTTGAACTTAAGCATATCAGTAAAAGGAGGAAAAGAAACTAACAAGGATTTCTTTAGTAGTGGCGAATGAACAAGAAAGAACTCATTATGTAATCTATATCTATTATAGAGATGTTAAAAGTTATTGTTGTCATTCAAATCATAGATACATTAAATTGTAGTAAATGATGACAATAAATAAACAATGTAGAGTACGATTGCTTGGTAGTGCAATTGGAATATAGATAGAATAAAATATCTAAAGTTAAATATAAATGACATACCGATAGAGAATAAGTACTGCGAAGGAACTTGTGAAAATGGTAGTATTAGCTTATAGTAATTATAAGACCCGTCTTGAAACACGGACCAAGGAGATTACCAGATGACAGTATTAAAGAATCATAGGTGATTTGTCATCTGGTAAGACCCGAAACATAGTGAACTATATATGTCAATGGTTGAAGATAAACGACCGTTTATTGGAAGACCTAAGTCATTCTGACGTGCAAATCGATGGTGAAAGATGTATATAGTGGCGAAAGACCAATCGAACTATGTGGTAGCTGGTTCACAGCGAAATGTCTCTTAGGACAGTTGAGTATAAATAAAGTAAATAGATGTAGAGTCAATACAATGTTTAATTATATTGTTTAACTTCTAATTCTATAGGTTTGTATGTTTTATAAATACTTACTGATATTTACGATACTCAAGTGGGCGTATGATTGTAAGAATGATATGCAATAAGGGATGAACCTTGAGATGCACTAAAATTTCTAATTGTATTATAATTATAAATATGATGAATACATTATGACAGTAGGGCGGTTGTTATGGAAGTAGAAATCCGCTAAGAAACGTGTTACAACGTACCTACCGAATGTATTATTGTATAAAATGGATGAATATTATAATAGTATTGAAGTGTGTTAAATAACAAATGTGTTATTTGGTAGTTGTGTAATTTGAATATGTTGAAGTATATAAGTTATTATATATTGAATAATCAAATGAGCAGATCTTGGTGGTAGTAACATAATAATTTGTATTTATAGAGATTAGGGTTGTCATTATGATGACGTGAGACGGTGTTATAATAAAACGAATAGTATTAATATTTTATTATCTTATTTATTGAGTGGTGACACAAATATGGACTATTATTGTAAAAAGTTATAATATAAATGAGTTATAATTTGTATATGATGTGATAGTTGTTATAAGATCATCATTTGAATAATAATATGTTAAAAAAGAAATAAATAAACCGTACCTATACCGCATCAGGTGTCTCTGTTTTATAACAAATATATATAAAGTAATCTAAGTAAGGGAATTCGGCAAAATAGATCTGTAACTTTGGGATAAAGATTGGCTCTAGCATGCTAGAACTTTTTATATTATGAGAGGAATCTGACTGTTTAATAAAAACATAGCTTTATGATAATGTAAAGTGAATTCTGCCCAGTGTATTTATTAGTTAAAATCGAATAAGCATATATAAACGGCGGGAGTAACTATGACTCTCTTAAGGTAGCCAAATGCCTCGTCATTTAATTGGTGACGCGCATGAATGGAGCAACGAGATTCCTACTGTCCCTATTTAGAGCTATGTGAAGCAACGAGACAAGGGAACGGGCTTGTTATATATCAGCGGGGAAAGAAGACCCTGTTGAGCTTTACTCTAGTATATTTCAATTTGTATATATTATATTGTAGAGAGGTGGGAGATGTAATGTGAAACCACTAATATTAATATTATATGAATTTATTGTAATTATATGGGGAGTTTGGCTGGGGCGGTACAACTGTTATAAAGAAACACAGTTGTCCTAAGATACAATTAATTAGGATAGAAACCTAATGTTCAATATAAGGGTATAAGTGTGTCTGATGTATAGAACAATAGTTTTATATGATGGGAAACCATGGCCTAAAGATCCTCCAATAATAATTTTATTTGATTGGAGGTGACAGAAAAGTTACCACAGGGATAACTGGCTTGTAGCAAATGAGCGATCATAGCGACTTTGCTTTTTGATTCTTCGATGTCGTCTCTTCTGATCATCGTAGTGTATATGTTACGAAGTGTTGGATTGTTCACCCGTTAATGAGGAACGTGAGATGGGTTTAGACCGTCGTGAGACAGGTTAGTTTTACCCTACTGTTTATATTATTAAGAAAAGTTATATAGTACGAGAGGAACAATAAGTGATGACCTCTGGTGTAGCGATTAATTATTCAATTATGTTGCAAAACTACGTCATGAATAATAAATGCTGAAAGCCTCTTAAGCATGAAGTTAATCTTAATGATAAACAACTGAGGAATACTACCTCTTTGAAGAGTGGGACTGTAAGAATGAAGGTGTATACCGACATTTTGAGGTTACCATTTCGTTCTGTATAAAAATACCTTCACGTGGTACAGAATGTATTGATAAATGTTTTTATGATTTTTATCAGCTTATCAGATCACTACTTCAGTTTCTCTTGTTAATCATTGCATATGTAATATTGTATAGCATAAAAACTATTTTTATACCGTACTGCAAGTTGTGTCGATTCCAAGATAAGAACGTTCAGTTCAGAAATGTTATAAAATTATATCGTTTCTAAATATGCTAATTTCTTAGTATATAATTTAGGCAATATAAAATTTATTAAAACCTTCTCCGATGAAACTAAACACTTATACAATGTGTAATTATATATTAATATATATTATATTATATATTAATATATAATATAATTTTATGTAAGAAAGACTTTATCTGGGAACAAATAGAGTTGTGTAACAATACGTAGTTTTAAGAGCACATATATCGGGTATTTTACGTCGTATACAGCTGTTTTTATATGAGTGTAATTGCTTATATAAATAGTTTGTGTGAATTTCAGATATTTATACGACGTAGAATACGGCCGAGTGATAGAAAGTTTTCGGGCCCACGACGACTCTGTCAGTTGCTTGCTGTGGGTTCAAAAACGTAAGTAGTAAAAATTTTCGCTTTTTTTTTAATATGTCACTTACAAGGTACTGTAACGTATCTTATATCAAATGTAAAATTAATATAAAAAAACATCTCCGTGTTAAGATTGTGTTGCGCGTGTCTTGGACACACAAACACACCTGAATGATAAAAATAATTGTTTTTTTCTATCAAGTAATGGCTAGATATGGCCCGGTATCAAATCTGGGACTACGTGTCTACCTTTAAAACCTTGGAGTTGGTCGTTATATTAAGATACTAGCTGTCTCGGCAGACGTCGTCCTGACCGGAAAAGCTTTAAGCTATATGCCGACAGCAGCGCCATCTACTGGGTCTAATACCAACTAAGAAACCTCACAAAATATTATTACATTTTAAGGATGCAAAAGAATATTAAAAAGTGTAAACTTAGATTTTTTTCAGGTCATTTTTTCACATCCTAGGTTACATTATTGGACTTTTAGTAAGGGTCCTTAATTTTTTTGAAAATATAATATAGTCTTCCTCGATAAATGTACAACACTGAAAGAATTTTTCAAATTGGACCGACAGTTCCTGAGATTTGCTCGTTCAAACAAACAAACAAAGAAACGCTCTTCAGCTTTATATATTAGTATAGATGTATAATATTGTTACGTGAAAATTTTTTAGTTGTTTACGGATACATAAAATATAAAACTGTGGGAAATAATCTACATGTTAACAAATGACCTCATACTATTGTATAGTTTTATTGTCATTAGCAGTACAGAATTGCCGACAATTTTGTTTGTTTCTGTTCATAGAGGACACTTTGTTAAATAAAAACCATCGTATTAATTTTGAATGTTTGTTAGATCAATTAGGTTTTGTAGGCCAACTTAAAGAATTTTACATTCGCTGTCTGCGGATATGTTTCTTATAAAGGTTATTTGTTTTGTTATAAATTTATCACAAGCATGTAACATAATATAACAAGCAAGAAAGTTAGAAAAATGTAACCCGATTACTGGAAAAAGGAATGCTAAATCAGTTAAAATCGGGGCGCTTACATAGTAAAATCTACACTTATTGGATTATTTTAAAATGTAGCCTGTGTTTACCAGGCCAAAATAGAGAATAGTTTGACACTTTATTCATCAAAATTGGATGTTTTGTTTAGGCGCTCCTCTCCTGAGGTTTTCATGGAGCGCTATGGAGTCCTAAGCGCAGCTATATTTTTGTAGTTTCATTAATATCCGTTAAGTAGCTTTTGCGTGAAAAAGTAACCAAGATCCATACATTTTCACATATTTTCGCGTTTATAACATTAGAAAGAGTGAGTGAGAGAGAGTAGTGAGGAAACCTGCACATCTTCAAGTTTATATTGTTCTCGAAGATGTGTGAAGTCCACCAAT
>DWJH01000513.1:0-10407 GCA_018248735.1 Tagiades litigiosa | reverse complement strand
CCGCATTGCATTACGATGGCATTAGGTCTAAATTTCTTTACACAATGTTCTACTACTGGTTCAAAAATGTAATGATAAGATTCATCATCTATTCCGGAAAGAAGTGGGACATTAACTGCCTTGTAATCTCCTGTCATTAAAGGACCAGTCTCAGGAAAGAAACCTCTTCCGAATTTATGAAGAGATAAAGTTAAAACACGATCATTCATAAGGAAAGCTTCTTCTACACCATCCCCGTGGTGTACATCTATATCTATGTACATTACTCTCTCATAAGTCTTAAGAAGTTCAAGGATAGCCATTACAATATCATTTACAAAGCAAAATCCACTTGGTTCATTTTTATGAGCGTGGTGAAGTCCTCCTGACCAATTTATTACTACATCATATTTTTTATTTGTTAAAAGACTAGCACCATTTATTGTAGAACTGGCGTATTTAGAACAAAATTCTTGTAAACCATCAAAATTAGGACAATCAGAAGTTTCTATAACTCCGAGATTATCTAAATATTCTTTTGTGTGGTAAGTTAATTTCCTAGTACTTGGTTTTATAATATCCATTTCTTTATCTAAACCAAAAGATTTTACTAAAGAATGAGTTATTGCTATTCTAAAAGGTTTCATTGGATGTTTAGGACCGTAATGATACAAACCAACAGAATCGTCATGAATATAAGCGATTTTCATAAAATGAGGGGGGTGTTAGAAGGGAAGATTAAAGAACGTGGCATTATGTAGAAAGGGAAATTTTAAAATAGGGAAAGTAATATTAGAGATAAGGAAAGTCTGTTGATCATTAATTATAATCCATAACTATAGTCATCCTCTAATTTACCCTCTTAATCCCTTTATTTTTATATCTCTCCTTCTTCTTTGGTCTCATTTCGTAAAAATTTATAAATTTCATGCGGATTTATGGAAGATAAAAGTAAAAAATCCCTTTCTATTTCCGGAATAAGATCCAGTGATTCCTCATAAGACACAAATTTATTTTCTAAAACTTCTCTAAGTCTATTTAAATATTTTAAAGCCACTTTCTCTTCATTTAATTTATTATTTAAATCAAAATAATACAAATAATCGTATTCTAATGAATCTTTAAGATTTAAATCGTAATTCCTTGCGTGATAAGAATAAATTAAAAAACAATCTCCTACAAATCCCTTTGAAATCAAAATAGATTCTATTTCTTCATAAAATAATAATTTACTTGGTAAAAGCCTTTCAGAAATTGATTTACAGAAATCATCTCCTTCAAAATATTCTTTTAAAATTGAAATTAAAAAATTTTTAGGAATGGCATTGAACAAAGGAGATCCATAAAAATCATAAAGAACATCTTTTAAAGAAAAATAAAGATGATTGTTAAGGATTTTGTAAATGATTTCTTTGCAAACTGAGAATTTTGAGATACGGAGACCTTTACCGAAAGCGATTAATTTCATTTTTATTGATTTGAAAGGGCTGTAAGTAAATAGAGTGCATAGAGAGTGTGTCATTATGAAATAGAAATTAATGGGGCGGGTAGAGGAGAAAGTAAGGGTGATTTAACGATAAAAGATGTTTAATGAAGTATGGCACCTCTTTTAAGATATTGCATTTTACTTAATTTTTTAATTACTTATTTTTTATGCATCACTCTTTCTGAAACATCTGCATAAAAATAAATTTTGCATAAACAAACATGATTCTAATTCTAATATTAAGTTTAATAAAATCTAAAGCAGATTGTGAAATTGGTGATGGTTTAAGGTTAGTTGAGTTTTATAAAGGTAAGGAAAGTGATTTAATGGAACCAAAAATAAATTTAATCTCAAAAATTACAGAAACATCAAAACTCCCTTTTGATGTTCAAAAAATTAATTGTAGTTTATGCGATTGTCAAGGGGTCAAGGACTTCCCTTCTTTTCAGTTACTAAAAAATCATCAAGTCTTAGATTCTTTTACGGGTTACAAATCTTACGATGATTTAATTAAGTTCATTTTAAAATCTAAAAAAGTTGATTTGTTTAAACCTGTTCATGTTTCAGGAAATTTAATTGAATTAAAAGAAAGGGATTTTTACAGTGCTTTTGATGGTCCTTGGTTAATTCTTTTCTATCACGAAGACAAAAAAGAAACTAATGATCTCCTTAAACAAGTCCTTAAGATTTTTAAAGGTCGTATCAAAATTGGAAAAGTAAAACATTCGGAATCTAAAGATTTTATAACTCGTTATCAAATTAAGACATTTCCTACGATTTACGGGATGTACGAAGGACTTAATGTCCCTTACTTAGGACAACTTGATCTTCAAAATCTTATAAAATTTACTAATCGTTTAATAGAACCAGCTTTTATAAATTTAAATTACAATGAATTACTTTCTATAGCCAGGGATTCTGAACCAGTTTATGTCGTACTTCACCAAAATGAAAATTTGGCAAATGAGACTTTTTTGCGTTATGCGCATAATTTTAAATTTAAGACGAAGCTTTTTAAAACTGAAGATCCTGAAATTTTTAAAAGAGTTGGAGTAAAATATTATCATAAAAATGATAATGAAGGTGCAGGAGAAAAACATTTTGATAAAGAAGGTACAGGCATAATCAAAGAATCTCCTCATCATAGCTCTAATTTAAATTTAGTTGTCTTTAAAAATAGTCATTTCCATTTATACGATGGTAATATCCATAATGAAGGTACCTTAGTAGAGTGGCTATTCCACACTCACTTCCCCAATGTCACTAAAATCTCAGATTCTACATTCCATTCAATTTTTAATGGAATCAAACCCGTCTTCCTTCTCTTAACCGAAAATGATTTTTTAACTCAAAATCTCGAAATTTTTGCCAGAGACGTTCATTTAGGAAAACCTTTTTTTCATTTGATTTTTTCTTCTATAAATTTGGATGAATTTATGCTTTTTACAGCTTCTTTACTTCCTAAAATTGAAATTCCAACTATCGTCATTTACAATCCAAAAGATAAAAAGTTTTATCATAAAAAGAAAAATTTAAATGAATTTAATTTTAAAGAAGTAGCTGAAGAAATGTTAAAATTATTTGATCAAGGGAAACTTAAAGTTTATGGAAGTAAAAATTATGGAATTTACTATTTGATTGGGGGATTAATTGTGATGGGAGTGATAGGGTGTTTGATTAGGATGAGAAGAAAACCAATAATATGAAATAAATGAAGTTTATTAAAAAATGTAGTTTAAAATTAAAAAAACGGGCAATTAACTTTTTAAGTGCATAAGTAACAATTTTATGCATAAACTCACTTTCATGCGCATAAACAAAAAAACAAATTTTATTAATTCACTTTCATGCGCTAAAAAACAATTTAATACATTTACTCACTTTTATGCGCATAAACAAATAACAATTTTATGCATTAACTCACTTTTATGCGCATAAACAAATAACAATTTAATACATTAACTCACTTTTATGCGCATTAACAAATAACAAATTTAATACATTTACTTACTTTCATGCGCATAAACAAAATACAATTTAATTTATTGACTCACTTTCATGCGCATAAACAAAAAACAATTTAATACATTGACAAATAACAAATTTTATACATTGACTTACTTTCACGCGCATAAACAGATAACCACCCAGTTAAACATATCAAACTTTCATTTTAAACAAACAATGCCCACTTGACACAAAAAACCACCCATTTTAAACAAATTACCCTTACTTTAAACAAATAAAATATCATTTAATTATCAAACAATTTAACAAATAAAAACTTATTGAGCATTTTTAAAATCTTAAATTTTCTTTTAAACTTAATTTTAATTTATTTTGTTCCCAATTTAAACTTCCTTTCTTTAACCCCCTAAATTAAAATGGCCCTTGAAAATACTTTATATTCATCTTTTTACTCGGTCTTTTATAAAATCCTTCATGACCCAATCGAATCTGCCAAAATTTTAATGGAAATCTTAGTTTTAATTTTAATTCTACAATTTAGAGTTAGAGATCAATCAGGAACTTTAAAATTGCCAGAACATATTATTACAAAATTAATTAATGAATTTGAACCTGAACCTTTAGTAGACCCACTGCCTCCTACCGTCCTAATTGAACGCATTTACAATTTTACTTTATTGGATTTATGCAATTATGACGCATTTGATCTCCGAAATAAATTTAAATCGGAATTAAAAGCAATAGTTGAAAAATACGGAGTAGGTACGTGTGGTCCTCCAACTTTCTTTGGTACTCTTGATATTCATAAAGAATTGGAACGAAGTGTAGCAAATCATTTAAATACAGAAAGTGCTCTACTTTATTCAAACTATTATGCTTGTATTCAAAGTGTTATATCTTGTTTTTGTAATGGAGAAGATCATGTTTTTTATCATGCAAGCGCTAATGAAGGAATTTTAAGGGGATTGTATTACTCTAAAGCCAAATCTTTTGAATTTACAACTGTAGAATCTCTTAAAATTTTACTTGAAGTTAATTTTAAACAAAAAGTAAGGAATTACGTAATTTTAGAAGGTTTAAGTAAAAATTCAGGGCAAATTTGTCCTCTTCCTTCTATTCTTTTCCTTAAACAAACCTTTCCTTTCCGAATTATCCTTGATGAATCCTGTGCTATTCCTCTCCTTCATCCAAAAGGAGTTTGTGGTTTTTATGGCATAAACATAAAAAAAATTGAAATGGTCGTTGGTTCATTTTCTAATGGTTTTTCTTCTTGTGGTGGTTTTTTTGCAGGAGATGAGAATATTTGCGAATATCAAAAGATTTCATCTTCAAGTTACGTATTCAGTGCTTCGCTTCCAGCAGTTTTAACGAAATTTAATATGCTGGCCTTAAAAGAAGATTTTGATTATAAAAATTTAAGAAAAAACATCAAAACATTTATAAAAAACTTTTCTTCTGATCATTTTGAAATTTTATCATCTTTAGAATCTCCTCTTATCGTCATTACTTACAAAAATGAACTTAGTCAAAATTTAAAAGAAAGTGATTTATTAAGACGAATTTATGTAATAAAACATCATCTCAAAACAAACGGGATTTACATAGGAATTAATAAAAGTCCTAAACCATCTCTAAGAATTGTAATTAAAAAATATTTAGAAGAAGAAGAGGTGAAAAAAATAAGTAAAATGATTTCTAAAGCGTGTGAATTGAAATAGTAAGGAGGGCGTTTTAAGAAATATGTGATGAAAAAAAAAACGTGGCGAATAGTAAAAAAAAATGTGGCGAATTTCTTTGAAAACAAAGGTGGATACTATAAAAAAAATGTGGCGAATTTCTTTGAAAACAAAGGTGGATACTCTAAAAAAACACTTGGCGGATATTAGAAAAAATAGAGCGTAAATTTAACATAGGCGTATATTAAAAAACGTGGCAGCTCAAAAACATAAACAATTGTATCAATGCTATCCCTATCTTATAATGCTAAACACCAATTTAATATATCAAAATCTATCTTTATCATTCTAGTCTTCAACATAACGCACTTTCTTAAGAGGAAATTTAATTAAATTTGTAATTTTATTAATTCGGTTTTTTAAATTTTCGTCTCCCGTGAGATTTACAAGGCCCTTAAAAATCACAATTTCTTCAATTTTTGGGTCATTTAAAAGGAGATCTAGTAAATCATCAACTTCTTTATCGACTTTTTGGTTTTTAAAAATTTTATCTTTTAACTCTAAAAATTTGTTCAACATTTTTGTAAAAAGGGGACTAAATAAATTTTTAAATTTTTAGACAATGAAGGATAGGCAAGTTTAGATGAGGTCATCAACTCTAATTACATTTTAAATTATTATTAAAAAGATTATAAACAAAATAATGCATGAGATGGATCTTACCTCCATCACAAAACAAAACTTTAAATAATTTTTATTGATAACGGTCAAATTTATTAAATTTTTTAATCTTGTCCTATGAAAATATCACTTTTATTCCATTCTTTGCTTCCTTTTCTTTTTTCTTTTAAATATCCTTTTTTATATCAATTTTATCTAATTCTTTTATATTCGCCTCGCAATTTTCTATCATAAAATCTTGTCCTTCAAATACCCGACAAAATACTTTTATTAAAGGAAGTGATACGTTTTTAAGGAAATTGGCTTCCATTTTGTTGTCTATTTCATTTATATTAAAAGATTTGCCTTTTATTTCCTTATAGAGAATGATTGAATTTAGGCGGTAACTTTCAAAAGATTTGTAAGAGGCAGAAATATCTGCTATTTTAATAAGCATCTTTAATTCTAAAGGGCCTATCTCGGGTACTTGTTTTAAAATTTCCATTTTTTCATCTAAAAAATATTTTTTAGTAAATTCATTTATAATTTCTTCATGATAAACGAGATTTGTAGAATAAATCAAATCTGATAAAAGGCCAATTTCATCACAAATTCTTAACTTTTTATCAAAAAATAAATCTTCAAACTTATTCATTTGGGTTTTTATAACTTCAATATGGTGTTCTTCTACTTCTAAAGAATCATTTGTAAATTCCTTGGAACCAGGATGATCAATATCATGAAGATAACAAGCCAATAAAAATAAAATTTCTAATGAATTACTTAAATTATATTTTTTAAGATTAAAATTAGTATTTAAATCATATTTTTTAAGACTTTTTAGTAAATAAAATCCACTGTTCAAAGTGTTTAAAGCGTGATCTGAATTGTGGTAAGCTACGTCTCTATACAGATCACACGATTCTCTAACGAATTTTTTAAATAAATTTTCATTCAATTCGTAATTTTTAAAATCTAAAAATTGTGAAAAACATTCAAAAGCTAACTTTACGTTCTTAAATTTTTCAATTTTGTAAAAATATCTGCAAAAAAGTTTTCGTTCTTCTGAAACTTCGTCTTCTTTCATTTTGAAAGGGTAAAATTTTTGATTTATAAAGCAAGGAAGTGTGATTACTGAGAAAGTAAATTAATAATATAAGTAAGATAAAAATAAAATACAGTTAAGATTGTAAAAGTAATGTGTAAATAACTTTTGTAAATTAACTAAAATCCGTTTAAGGATAACTGATTATCTAAAAATTAACAGTAAAAATTGGAATTTGCTATTTAAATGGAGTATATTTTTAAAAATAAAAATGTATTAAAATATGTGGCATCATAAAGTATTTTTTGATATTTAAAAAGATTTTAAAGTAAAAATTATTGTTAACTGTATTTTTAAAGGATTTTAATTAATTTTCTGAAATAAATTTATCTAAACGTTCAATCCATTCAACAATAATATGATCATAAATATCATCAATAACTTTTTCAGGGATAAGAATAGTAGGATAAAAGTTGTCTTGTTCTGCAATGTAATGCAACTTATTATATTTTTCTACATTTTTTTCATAAATTGAATAATAGGACACTGCGTAAACTTTAGCTATTGGATTCTGGGCGTCAATATGTTTTGAATCTTTGGCAAGGCTTACTAAGTTGATTTTATTGCTAAAAGTATTGTTAAATTCCGGCATTAGAGAAAAAATGTCCTTAATTAGATAAATATTGCAATCAATTTTAGATATAAGTAATTCAAAAAGTGTATTTAGTAAAGATTTCAGACATTTAAAAGTTTTTGTAAATTGTTTTTCGTCAGTTATCAATTTTTTGTACATTAAGTAAATTAACGTTTCATCTAAAATCTCGATTAGTTTTTTTTCATTAAGAAATTTTCTAATTCCTGTTACTAAATTCATGTAAACGTAAAAAGGACGGTAATAATTGTCAAGGTGCATATTTGAAGTAACATCCGGTAATGCGACAGCTTCTTTGGGTTGATTTTTTATCAAATTAAGCTTTATCTTGTTTATTTTTGATAATTCCTTATCAAGATCTTTCTTTTTATTTTTTAGATCAGATAAAATTTTATCAAGAGTATCTTCATAAATAGGAAGATGGTACCAATCTAAAAATCTAATTGCAAATTTGGTTAATCCTACTATTTTTATATATTCTTTAAATGAAATTTTGCATTTAATATCTTTTCCATCATTGGCCATTGTTATAAAATTAAGAAAATTATCTATATTCGAATTTTTAGATGCTTTAAGTATTTTTTTCGTAAAATTTTCAATAATTTCAACATTTTTTGCAACGTCAAAATCATTAAATCTGTAATTATTTAAATTAAACCAACGACCCACCTCAGCAATATTAATTTTATTTAACCTTTCAGATACAATTATTTCTACAAAGACATTATCTGTGCTCAAAATAACTGCCTTTTTATCAAAAGACATAAAAATATCTGATAAGGTTATTAAAGAATGAATTGAGATATCATCAATTAATGTCAGATCATTTCCAGGGGAATCTGGAGATTTAATAGATTTAGAGGAGTTAGGACTTACTTTTGAATCACTTCTATTTGGAAAAAATGTTGATTTAGATGAATTCTTGTTAAGAGAAGTTGAAGATTTTGATTGAACACCAAAAAAATTATGACGAGAAGCTGTTTTTTTATCAGATGATCCACGAACAGGAGTAACACAACCAGAACTATTTGGACTACTAGAATTAACAGGACTATTAGGAACATTCCTCATAAGACTTAAATTTCCAGAGGTATTTCGGCTACTAGAATGATAAGGAGTAACCATATTAGTCTTATCAGAATTACTTTTAAGACTACTAACATTTCCAGAAGGTTTTCTCACATAATCATCATAAAAGGTTTTTGATCTTTTTAATGTTTTTTGTTTGCTTCTAATCGATGAAAACCTTTGTATAAAAGCAGATACACTTTTTATTTTTATATTTGATATTGTTGGCTCTTTTGAAATTTCATCAATTTTGATATTTGCCACACATAATCGATCTTCATAAGTAATACTAATTTTTAGGAAAATTCGATATGATTTGCATATCAAATTAAAAATTCTGATAAATGAATCGACTAATTCCAAAGCACATCTTATTTTTATGTGTTTAAGATTTTCTATATTTTCACTAAATTCATATGTTAAAAAATATCGATCTTTATGATCGATAAATTTAAAATCAGTAAATTTTAGATTAGAAGGAGATAAAATTTTTACTGGCGTATCTTCTGGTTTTTGTGATGCATTTTTGATTGTTAAATCATTAATTGTATTGAGATAAAGAGCATAATCTTTATAAGATAAACACATGTTTTCACTATGGCACATGAGGCTTGGCACAAGAACATTCCAAGATAAATGAATAAAAGTGAAATTTTTCTTAGCAATTTCTTTAAAATTATCTTCTTCATCTAAAGATTTGCTTGTTTTAATTTTCTGAATAATTTCCTCAATCTTGATCTTGAATTCCGTACGTAAAGTTTCATTATCTAATATTTTTTTACTAATCATGTCTTTCCTTAGATCTTCAAATAATTGAAAAGATAAAATTGCCTCTTTTTCGGATAAATTTAAATCACATAAATTAAAATTTGTAAAATTAAGAAAACACAAATCTAATGATGTATTGGGTAAACATAACGAACTAACAATATTTAAAACCTTTTTAAAAGAACAAATTTGCTCTTCATTTAATCCTACATATTGAGCATGTCCTGGTTTATATTTAAGGACATCCTTTGAAATCTCATATAGATTACGATATAATAAAAATAATTCATTTTGCGGTTTTGAGCTATTTTCTTGGCATAATTCTGCAATTACATAAAGGCAATAAAGAATTTTCATGGGGTAAATTTTTCACTTATTAAAAATGGAGTAAAAAATGATCCATCGAACATTCTATTTTTAAAAATTAATCACCCAATTGAGAAAATAATACTTAACTTAATACTCATTATGACAAATGATAAAAAACTTAGTATCGAAGAAACTAAAAGATAAAATTTGCTAAATGGATTTTTAAAAAATCATTTATTTTTGATTTTATCATTTAAAAGGACAGATTAAAACTATTGGCTAAAAAAATAATATTTGGTGTCACTAATTTTGAAAATGATTGTAATCAAAACATCACACTATCTTATTTTTATTTTACAAACATTTTTAAAATATTTTTTTCTATAAATAATTTATGTTTAATTTTGCTTTACATTAACCATTTATAACATTACTTGACAAATTTACATTAAATATGTCTGATTATACTGAAAACCTTATTAAAAAAATCCTTAGTCGATAATTACTTGCTTTTATCTGTTTCAAGAAAGATATTGCAAAACAAAAACAGCTAAAATTTTTATTGAACAATACGCTTACTAAATTTCCTTTCTTTTACTCACAAGCCTTAAAAGACAATTTAAGGCGTTAGATTTGGTTTTTTCCCCTTCACTATCTATTCCTGGTAAAACTCTAAGGATGAATTTACCTTCCGGTAATCCACCATTTAGCTCTCTAAAGTCATCCTAAGGCCTCTGAACTGTATATAGGCCTCAACGTGGTTATTTTAATTCAGTTATTTTCTATACGTTTGGTG
>DWJH01000512.1:0-10413 GCA_018248735.1 Tagiades litigiosa | reverse complement strand
AATAAAAATACAAAAAGAGTTTTTAATGGATATAGCAGTTATATAAAAGCATGGTTTTTGTGGAAAGGTTTTTGTCTTTGCTTGGTTAAATTTAAAGAAATTACTACATTGTTTATCTCGTTGAGTCATCTAATTAAACAAAAAATCAATTTAAAAAGTGATTAAACAGATGATCAAAAAGGCGTGAAAGCAAAGAAATTATATTTTATTTAATATTAAGCCAACACTAGTTGCTTATCCTGCACTAAATCCGTTTTCAAATGATAATTTTTTTACAAAAATATGGTAACAACAATAACGTTGTCTTTACTCATTATTCAATTAAATGGTTACTTAACTAATTTAAAAGCATTTCTATGTTTTTTATTGATGTTTTATTCTAATGATAAATGATAAAACAGTTCTTACTAATTTTAAAATATTTTTTTCGACAACTTTTATCCCGAGAATGAACAGAAAGAAAAAGACAACGAAAAAATTTGTTTTTGAACCAAAAATACCCACAGAGCAAATAGAAGAGGTTAAAATAATAGAGGAAAACGTGGTCGACACAGAAGATAACAATTATAATGCAGATGCTCTTAAAGGCAAGTATGGTCCGTTATTGTTAGAGGATAAAACTACTAGAAAACCACTAAAAATAGAAGCAAGTTTGATTTGTCTTCCTGAATTTGCAGATGATATGAAACTGGTTTTGTTTGAGGATGACACTTACGGCTTACGAATGGGAGAAAAAATAATTAAACTAGATGTATTCTCCGTAGAAGGTGATTTGGTTGTAGACCATAAGGAATGTCTTTATAAAATAGGAGATATATCAAATTATTTAATTGTCGATAGTTCGTCATTTATGTCTTAAAATTATAAAAGTTCGTTATTCATTTAAAGCTTAATTTATTAAAAATTATTATTTAGACGCCAAACTAAGTGACTGTATGTGTAGATCGATATCAGTAGATTTTTCAAGATTTCGTGGGATTTTAAAGACATCCATTTTTCTAACTGACATCAGATACACTAAATAGACATAAGACATGATAGGAATATAAGTTGACAGTACAGTGAAGAAAGTAGCCCACAAAACAGATTTTAACAAACCACTTCTCATTTTTAAGTAAATAAATAATACCGTTATAAAGAACACGATATCACTAGAATAAATGAAAGTCCAAATCAAAACCATAAACATAATAAAAAAATAAGAAAACACTTTTTTTTTGGCTCTGTAAAGAAGAAAACTTTTGTTATACGAGTTTTTTAAAAATTTAAGATTCCGGACGCAACATTTAGTGCAGAAATTTAAACCATGAAGATAATCATTAAAAGTTTGACAAGATATATACTTTTCTGTGTTGTATTTCTTTTCACAATAATCACAAAGATTTCCATAAAGAGTTATTTGGTCTGTATCTTCGATTTTTACATAAGCGTGTTTTTGTTTTATATTCTTTTGTATAAAATAAGACTCACAAGTTGGACAATAGATGTATTCGTCTGATTTTATTAACTTACTTTTACGACAATAAGAACAGATTGTCATATCTTTAGGGTGAAAAATAACATTACAAAATAAATTGATAATACTTAAACCACGTAATTTTGTTAGATACAAAATTTATGATACAAATATCTTTATTAATTATAGTTTATGAACTTATTTTGGAAGTAAAAGGCTGGTATTATAATTTCGACTGTGAAATGTAAAGAGAAAGCGTTTACATTTAAATTTGTTCCTATTGCAGTGTAAAATGCTTTAAAACACATTTACACGGTATAGACTGGATAAGACATGTTTTGTGTTGATAGTTTTTTGAACAACAACATCCGAGAATGTGATTAAATAAAAAATATGTTTTTGAAAAAACTCCATTTAAGATGTTTCATTGCAGATATCTTCAAAGCTATTGTAAAAAACTACTTTGACCCTCTAATAAGTTATGTTATGTTAGTGATGAGCATCAAAGAAAACTTTTTAATAGCCAGATTTTAATTAAAATAAATTACTATCCGTAAATTAGTGTATTATAATTGCCTTATAAAATCAAAAAGCTAAATTATGCTCGGTTTTGTATCGTAATTAAGTAAACAGCTAATTTATTGGTGCACGCTGAGGCTGGAACGCACAGCTCAAATCAAACTTTTTTGTTGTAATTTTTTTTGTGTTTATCGTTTACTTAACTAAATTTATAAAAAATTCCCATGGATCTTAGAACCAAATACTTGATTATATTGGCAGGAGCTTTTATCTTTTTATGTTTAGTTCCTATTGTAATTGTAATGTATATTAAATTGTTTGAGAACAAAGGAGAAGATGAAAGCAACAACAAAAAAAGCATCATCAGTAGAATGAGTAAGGAAGAAAAAAATAATATTAGTAACATTGCACAAGAAAAATTACTAAAAATAAAGGTGTTCAATGAAAAACTACTAGAAAAAGTAGTATCTAAAGAAATTTTACCACAAAAAAACTTAACTCAAGAAAATGCAGTACACAATACATCAGATAACATTCTTGTTCAAGATAAAATATCTTTTGATAAATCAGAACAAAAAAAGCCATTAACCAAATTATCATCGCCTTCAGAACCTTTGTCTCGAGAAACTTCAAATCAAAGAATAAAATCTCATGTAAATCCTAATCCAGATTTTAAGTTGCACGAAACAGAAAAGTTTGAGATGTTAAATGCACAAACAGGATTTTCAAATTCTCAGAATGTAATGAAAGCTACTAGAAAAAGAATGGAAATTAATGACAAAGTAATGAGGCTTTCAATGGAAGAATTAAGTCTTACTAATAAAGGAACCATGTTTTGTAAAGGATTTATTAGTATTAACAAAGTACAACATCAATATGATGATGAAGAAGAGGGTTTTGAAACAGCTTTAGAAGATCAAAGTAGTTTATCAATCGAAAATAGTAAACCTCTTGCTATAAAAAATTAATAAAGGCATTGTAAATCTTTTGTTGTACATTGTTTTGGAGAATTAAATTTTTAAAAATAATTAAAAAAAGTCTAAAAGCATTTTTACATTTACTAAAAACATTTATTCGTCCTTCACTTCTATAGGCTCAGTATCATCATAATATTGCAAACAATCATCCATAGCATACAGTACATTTTCTAAAGTATCTTCATTTTGCCAGTCTAACGTTACAAAACTAGATAAATTGTTTTCTTTTAAGAATTCATACAGTTTTCGATTTAAATCTCCATATTTATTGTCTTTTAATTCATCTAAAATATCGTCATCTGAATTTAAAAATTTCTCTAAACGTGTTACATCCACAAGATCTACCTTTGTTAATACGTTAATAATTGGCAAATTAAATCTACTCGAAGTAATACACGAACATAGACACCCACCAATGTATTTATTAACATCTAAAATATATTGAGATTCCATTAAATATAAAATTCCGCAATTAAAATATCTTTTAACATAATCCAAAATACTATTCATAGTCTCAGAATGCATAAAAAGCTCTAATTGACCAGGACAGTCAAATATTAGATACGAATTAGATAATGTTTCCAATTCAAGTTCTTCAATATTATCACAAAGTTCATCTAAAGCAAGCATTAATCCACCATTTGGACCTAAGTCACATTCATCCATAACTTCATTAACCGTTATGTAATCTCTAATATCTACTGAATAATTAATGTCTTGAGAAGTTTGTGCTGGATCTAAGTTTATTAATTCAAAAGTTCTATGATTACACTTCCCGTATTCCACTATATTTCTACTTAAAGTTGTTTTGCCCGATCCAGCTGGTCCAAATATAAAAATTGCATGGCCCATACCCTTTTATGAAAAATTTTATAAATCTTTCTGATTTGAATAAAAATTTCAAAAATTTGTCAGTAGAAAAACTTGAAAACGACTCAAATGAAAATAGTAAACAACAGACAAATTCTGAACAAGTAGGTGGCATTTTAAGGAAATTGTACGCAGATAAAAACGTTACAATAAATAATAATGCTGAACTTGATTCAGAAATCCATTCAGATTGCAGCGTAGAAGAAGACAAAGATGAAAATTTATATTTTATTGATGATAATACAATAAATGTAGATTCTCGTAAAGATTTATACGAATACCCAGAAGATTATTTAAAGAAATATGAAATGAAATCTAAATCAAGAAAAAATCAAAAGACTTGCTCTAATTGGGAAGAAATAGATGTCAAAAGTGTGGTGAATAGACCAAAAGTTGTTAAATTTCAAAAGATACGGAAGAATAAATCATAAGGGGTATGCATTTCTTTCAAGATAAATTTATAAGTGTGGTCTTATAAATGGATTTTCTTTAGTATTTTATTGACAATAAATTACTTTTTATCTTTTATTTGCCAATTTTATTGATAATTTCGGTTTATATTTCTTCAAAAACGAATACCAACCAATCAGTACGAATAAAAAAATAAAAGCCCATTGAATTATCAAAGCAGGAAAGTAATGAATTTTTCCTACATTTAAACCATCTAAAACTTCTTTACCAGTTTCAAAATTTGAATCCTTTCCTTTCTCGAACCTTTGACCAGATAATGAAACTTGTAAATTTGATTCATAAGCGTAATACATTGGAGATACCCATTTAAGCCACTGTATATAATGTTTAATAGTTCCAGTATTTACAAATATACCACTAAATACGATAAAAAATAGAAATAATATTGATCCTTGGAGATGTGCCATTAAATGATCTTTTGCGTATATTCCGATCACAATAGCGTAAGTTACAATAAAATTTGTTAAAGTAAATTGATTGATTATAAACAAAACGAATCTCCAAAAATTATTATTGAGATTAGAAAGCCAATAAACCGGAATGATATAAACAACTGAAAATAAAAATCCAAATGATACATTATAAAGTAATTTTGCTAAATACGCTTCACCGGGAGAATACAATCCACAATAAATTTCCCTTATTGTTACTGCACGATACTCTTCAAAAGTTTCAATTGTGACAATACCAGCTCTTTCAGTAGCATTTATTATGAAAAAAGACACAAGACCTATTCTAGTTTCAATGTCTCTTTGTTTAAAACCTATTAAAGGATAAACTAAACAAGCAATCACAAATAAAAATGTTTTTTGAATAACCAACCACTTAAATAATTCTTTATCTCTCCAAATTGTAACAAAATGTCTTTTAAGAAGTAGAGGCATTTTCTGAGAATCCTCATTAGGGACTTCATCTACTTCTATTAGTGTGGATGCTTTAATACCATTCCTTTGTGTTTCTAACCATTTATCTTTTATTTTTCTAGCATTTTGTAAATTAGCAACACACTTTTGTTCATTGTCATCACCAAAAGAAATGATCTCATGAACAAATTCAAGAAAATTATGATTTTCTTGGTTTTTAAACCCGCAATTTTCAAAATGAATTTTACATTCGTCGTATGTTCCTTCAAAAATTGTTGTGCCATTCACTAAAATTATCAAGTTATCAATAAAATTTATAAATTTATCATTTGGATTGCTGAAAGAGAATACAATGCTTTTGTTTTTCTTTATAAGCTTTTTAAACAAATTAAGTAATTTTTTCATGTGATAAAAATCAATAAAAGCAAACGGTTCATCTAAAATTAAAATAGAAGGTTCCTCAGCCAAGGATATTCCTATATGTAAAAGTTTTTGTTCACCTTGTGACAAATTTTCAACACTTTTGAATGTATTATGTGTTAAACCCACGGTTTTAATTATATTTTCCGTTTTTAAGTCAACTTCAATTTTATTTCCTTTAGGCCACAACATTTTAATTGCAAAATGAATCGTCTCGTAAACTGTTTGGAATTTTTGAAGAGAAAAATCTTCATCTACAAATGCGATTGTGTGGGCCCAAGATGTTTTCTTGATGTTGTTTTCAATTCTAACTTCACCTTTTTTAGTTAAATTAGAACTTAATCTACCAGTTAATGACCTAATTAGAGTGGTCTTTCCTGAACCATTCATTCCAAAAATGGCCGTTATTTTTGAGTGTGGTGCTCTGCCATTGCAATAATTTAACAAAAACATTTCTTCATTCAAAACTTTGACAGTCAAATTATGCCAAGATAAGTCTATAATTTCTCTATTTTCTGAAAGTTCAGTATTATTTTGTGACATTAAATTAGAAAAAATAACGGTTTGTAAAAAAATTGTTAAAAAATTTATGGTCTAATTAGATTTTAAGAATATAAATGAAATTATTTTATTATAATTATCTACTTTTTGAGTTCTTGTTCTATTCTTGAACTAAGTTGTGATATTCCTTTAGACAATTTATACATTTCATTAAGAGTTTTATCATCCCCACAGACATCGAGAGTATCCATAAATATATTAAAAGGCACGTCTCCTCGTTGTATTTCATCGTCATCTTCCTCTTCATGATCCACTGATACACAGAATTTATTGATATATTTCACTTCCATTTTGAAAAATTCTTTTCTAATCTTCATGTTATTTGGATTCATTCTGATTCCTTTAAAAAACAAAGCTCTTGCACCATCAACTTCTTCCATTTCAAATAAATTTGACGCACAGAATATCCACAAATTTACGTCTAAAGGATTTTTTAAACAACAACTGGCATACACGTCTTTTAAATCAAATAGCAAATTTCTTTTCTTAGCATATTCAGTAAAGTCTACCAGTAAATCCTTCTCATTAAACTTCTCTAAAGCAATTTTATAAAGCAGTGCTACTCTCTTTGAAATCTTTTTGTCCTGATGCGTGTTTTTTAAATTGTGTTTCCTAAGTCTTTTATCTCTAATTTTTTCTAAAGACGTTTCACTTTGTATGTATTTTATAAAGTCCATTAGCTTCTTGTCTACTCTTTGAAGTCTGAACTCGTGTTTTTTACGAGTCTCTACAATTTTAAGAAGTTCATTTTTAGTAAATACACCTCTTTCTTCGTAATCCTCTAATTCTGGCATCATCCTTTCAAGATTCAGAAAAACTTTCTCACTCATTTGGGGAGTAATTCTTTATTTCTATAAATGTTAATAAATTACAAATAGTTTGTTTGTATTTAAACAATTTGTTTGTAATTTATTATTGATTGTATTAGATTGTCCGTTAAAAGTAATAAAATAAGAATAATCTTAATAAGCTTAATGTAATTGATAGGAACAGATAATAATCATAAAACTTGATTTTAAAGTAAATAAAAGATATATTACATAATAAAAACTTTGTTTGTCTCTTTAATTTTACAGAAATATTCATTTTGAGTAATTTTTTTGTCACTTCAAATATCCCCAAGAGAAATGAACGAAAAAAAATTAATAATGAAATCACAAATAGATAAAATATCGTTTTCTTTACTATCATCAGAAGAAATAAAGAAGTTATCAGTTCATACATTGGCATCAAAGGATTTATACGATGTTTTTACTAAAACTCCTATGAGTGAAGGTCCACTAGATCGTCGGTTAGGAGTAGGAAATAAGCAAGACGTATGTCTTACGTGCGATGAAAAACTTGTAACGTGTGTAGGCCATTTTGGAGATGTTAAACTAGCACTTCCCGTTTTTCACATAGGTCTTATTAAACAAACTATTCGAGTTTTAAGTTGTGTTTGTCGAAAATGTGGCGAACTTTTGCTTTCTGATAAGAAAAAATTGTATTTTAGAACTAAAATTAGAGAATGTCAGAGTAGTAATGATCTAACTCTTCTTAGTAGGAATATTGTTGCTGAGTGTAAAAAGGTTTTATCTTGTCCTTCTTGTTACTCACCTGCTGGTACCATAAAAAAAGGTCCTGGTTTTAAGATCCTACATGAAGTTGAGATCATAGAGATCAACAATGCCGATAAAGATAAATTAGAAGGATCTATCATTACTCCAATAAAAAACACAAGTGGATTCGATCTAGGAATTCAATTACAAAAGACTAATACTATTAATTCTAAATTAAGGCGTAATAAGAAAAATATTGTTAAGAAAACAGAAGATTTAAATCCACAAAATGTTTTAAATATTTTTAGAATGATAGGTACGTCTAATTATGAGATTTTGGGAATGAGAGAGTCACCTGAGAAATTTTTAATTCAAAATGTTATTGTTCCACCAGCTTGTCTTAGGCCGAGTGTGGGAATGGATGAGAAAGGTACTAATGAAGATGATATTACAATTAAAATTTCAGAGATAATACATACTAATAATATTCTCAAAGAAAGTATCGAGAAAGGAAATCCTATAAATTTGATCAATGATGACTGGGATCATCTTCAATTACAATGTGCGCTCTTAATTAATTCGGATTTACCTCAGGTGTCTGTACAATCACAACCTATTCGTGGTATAGTCCAAAGACTTAAGGGTAAGGCTGGTCGATTTAGATGTAATCTCAGTGGTAAACGTGTAGATTTTAGTGGTAGGACTGTTATTTCACCTAATCCAAATTTGGCTATAGACCAGGTTAATGTACCCGAATACATGGCTAGAATACTAACAATCCCAGAGAAAGTGACTGAAATGTCAAAAGAAAGACTAACGAGTTTAGTTAAAAATGGTCCACTTGTTTATCCTGGAGCTAATTATATTATTGGTTCAACTTATAAAAAATACTTACTTTACGGAGACAGAAATGAACCACTGAGGATTGGTGATACAGTAGAAAGACATTTAATGGACGGAGACGTTGTTTTATTTAATAGACAACCATCTTTACATAGAATGAGTATCATGGCGCATTTTGTTAAGACACACAAAAACAAGACATTGCGATTTAACGAGTGTGTTTGTGCGCCTTATAATGCGGACTTTGATGGTGACGAAATGAACATACACGTTCCACAGACAGTCGAGGCCATGGCCGAGTGTGTTGAACTTATGGGTGTCAAAGAGAATATTATCACAGCTAGACATGGAGAACCTCTCATTGCCGCTACTCAAGATTTTATTACTGCCTTGTATTTGATTACTTCTAAAGACACATTTTTTGACAGGCCTCGATTCTCACAATTAATCGCTTATTTTACCACAGGACGTGTACTTATAAAACCGGCCATCAATAAACCAGTAGAATTATTCACTGGAAAACAATTAGTACAAGTTATGATCTCGGAAGCTCTCAATAATTGTAAGGTTAATGGTCGTAATTCTATCAATTTAAAGAAATTTGTAACATTAGAAACCAAAAATAGAAGTTTTAAATCGCTTTTTGACCAAAATGACGGATACGTTCTTTTTGTTAATGGCGAATACTTATGTGGTAGAATAGATAAAAGTATAATAGGAGGAGAAGCCAAGAAAAGTAGTTTATTGTATGTTTTACTTAAAATTGATAAAGAAATTTGTGCCAAAATGATGTTTAATATGACGAAGGTGGCATCTCGATATTTGGGCGAAGTTGGTTTTAGCATAGGATTAATTGATGTTCTTCCAGGCCCTACACTACAAAAGAAGAAAGAATGCGTTGTGACTGAAGGATACGAAAAAGTAAATGAAATTATCTTAAAGATAGAACAAAATGACGTAGTTGGAGAAATGGAAATCTCCTGTATTCTAAATAAAATAAGAGAGGACTGTGGTAATATTTGTATAAATGAACTAAGTCCATTTAACTCACCTATTATCATGCAGGCCTGTGGTTCAAAAGGTTCTAAAATTAATGTATCTCAAATGATCGCTTGTGTAGGTCAACAAATTATTTCAGGGAAACGTATACCAAATGGTATGTTAGGTAGAACTCTTCCACTTTTTAAGAAGCATTCTATTACACCGATTGCCAAAGGATTTGTAGAAAATTCATTTTACACTGGAATGACACCGCCTGAATTTTTCTTTCATGCTGTGTCCGGAAGGGAAGGCCTCGTCGATACAGCAGTAAAAACTGCAGAAACCGGTTACATGCAACGAAGACTTATGAAAGCATTGGAAGATTTGAGTCTAAAATACGATTATTCGGTCAGAACACCTTTTAATGATTTGATTCAATATAAATACGGAGATGATGGTATAGACCCACTTTTTATGGAATGTGATGATCCGATTGACTTGCCTAAACTTTTCTTTTTAATTAAATCGTGGATGATTAATGGGGAAATTGAGGAATTTAATAGATCTTTAGACATTAACAAAGAAACCTGGTCTTTAATTAATGGAATAAAATTAGATCCTATGATTAACAACTATTGTCTAGATATTCTTAATGAAGAATTTGTAAAGAAATTAATTAATTTTATTAATGAAAACCGTTATCAGAAAATTTTTGTAAATGGTAAATTTAAGCCAGTGATTTCATATAAAACATTTTGGGTTCATCTTAAAACTTACATTACAGAGAAATTAAAGAATACATTAATAGAGCCGGGTACTGCTGTTGGGGCTATTGCAGGACAGAGTATCGGAGAACCAGGAACCCAAATGACTTTAAAGACTTTTCATTTTGCTGGTGTTGCTAGTATGAACAT